>AJFL01000667.1:0-65182 GCA_000467735.1 Rhytidhysteron rufulum CBS 306.38 | reverse complement strand
CTCTGGCGGTCTGTTGGGTTTGATTGGGAGTGGGTTTAGAGGGGGTAGAGGTGGATCCGGAGGATTGAAGCGATTGCATGTTTGATTGGTGGGGAGGGGGGGTTGTTTGTGGGAGGTTTGTGAGTTTGATGATGTTTGTGAGGGCTGTTTAGGTGTGTGAACTATGTAGTTCAGGTGTAGTTATGGAATCGTCTTGCGTTATTCTGCTACGGGATCTATCCAATAACCCAAATTCGTCTCTAATAAAGTCGGTGGGAATTTTATCTTCAAATATCCAATCAGTTAACCCAAGAACCAAAGCAAGAATCTCGTAGGATATACCTCAAGTATGATGATGATGATGATGATCCAAACCACTCTCTCCAGCTCCCTTAAATACTCCCCCGGCATCCTACATTGTGCAGTCAGTGAATGAAAACCAAAAACCCTCTCGATTACATTGTGTATTTACATTTCCAACTCCTCGTAACCAACAAGGTATGGTATTCTTTATTCACTTACTCTCCCGCTTCTCTTACCCAAACATACCACAAACCTAAACAAACGTAGTTTCTAGAACCCGGGCACGGCAGTGAATAAAAAACCTCAAACCCAAGCCAGATCTTTTCTACGCCCGTGTATAAAGCCCCCGGATCCTCCTCTCTCCTCTTTCCTTCTTCCTCCATCCCGCCCCAAAATCACAACACCCAAATGGCGCGTCAGGTGAGTGCATCCCCCAGTTCCCGTCCACTCCTATCCCCACCCCCAAGATAACCACCACGAAAACCCCCAAGCCACGTCCCAGGAAAATTTCTTAGTAAATATAGCATAACTAATATTCAACACAACAGACCACCCCAGCAGACAACGTCCGCACCTCCATCGAAGCTCCCTCCTCCCCTCCAAACTTCGCCATCACACCCTCCTCGGCTCAACCCGACTTCGTCACACGCTCAATGTCTCCTGCTCCTGAGCTCCCCTCCTCTCCCTACCATATCGCTTCAGACTCCGAAGATTACGACGACGATCCTGAAAATTATGATTCCGAAGACGATGGTAAGTAAACACCCCGAATCCCTCCTAACACCGTTAAAACAAAACTGATGCGGCATCAAGAAGATCCAGTCCACCGTTCCCCAACTCCAGGAGTGCACGCCTCGCAAACCCAATATGTCGCGCAGCATGATCGTGTCCAGAAATCTCGAAGCGGAAGCACAAGCCGAATCTTAGTTCCCTCGTCTCCAGTCCTGGCTCCAGCCCCAGCTCTGGGCCCGATTCCAGTCCAACACAAGCATCACGAAAAGCCCACTGCTGCTGCGATCAACAAGCCAAACATCCCACGCAGCAGCCGCGAAATCCCACGTCGTTTCACCAACCCCATCACCGCTACCCAGGATGAAGAAGCCTCACCAGAGTTGAATGCGTATATGTCCAAGATGCGAGCTCGCCATCCTTACGTCGCTGATACTTCCTCTACCGGCTTACGCAACGCACGGGTCCGCTCTTTGGCTCAGAAGTACGGAAAAACTGACGTGACAAAGGAAAATGAAGAAGATGCTGGAATATATGGTCGTGGTCGATTCGTTCGTACTGGTACATCTATCCCTGATCGTCTGGATAGGCTCGAGTATGAATGGGCTAAGAAGAATCAAAAGGAGGAGCAGGATCAACTTGCTCAGAGCCGACTCTCTCAGTTGGAATATCAGGAAGTTAAACCCAAAAAGAAGAAAACCTTTAAGATTATGGTCGTTGGGTTCACTCTTCTTCTGCTTTTCCTGGCTCTCGTTACCATCTGCTACATGAACGTCCTGTTGGGGCAGCTCGAGGCGTTGGCTGGCTTGGACGACGGTGGCGCTGACGGTAGCGATGAGCCATGCCAGAAGAGCTTCCTCGACTGGAAAAGCCATTAGGTTTGACGGATATGTACCAGCTCGTGTCGGTATTATCGGATTCTGTCAAATCGATCGAGGTATTCTGGATTGCGTTTGACAACGGCTGAGTTGATCATCTTCATTCATGTTTTGGGCTCTGGATAATCTGTTCTGGATATCGAATGCTTCCACCTCCGGTCGCGTTGGGTTCATCCGGATCTCTACAATGTTATTTGTTTGTACCTTCACGTAGTTCATAACATATGCGCCTGCTTCTGCGGGCAAACTTGCACAATGAACGCTAGCTCGAAGTCTTACATAGGAAAAAAAGGATAATTTCAATCATTTTCTTTGACCTTGTGATAATTTGAATAAATATATCAACCTCAACAGGCTATTCAGATATCTTTGACACGAAAAATAAAAACAATATGAAATAGAAAACACATAAGAGCCAAGTAGACCACACTTGGTAGGATATGAAAATGAATTTGACATCAGATTGATGTGAAAACAGAAGGGACATCTAAAGCGTAAATAACTCTCCTTGGCTATGAAGAAATGGGCGGTTGATTGGGAAACCAGTCGGACGCGAAGGAAAATGATGTAAGATAGTCCATCCCCATCACGAAAGGTGAGTCAGGTAGCTCGCTTACCGAAGCAATGCCGGCTTACAGCATTCGTACACGTGCTTGCTTTGCAGGATCCACAGTGTTCTGTAGTACAACAGTGTCACCGCCGATATGCGTCACACATGCAAGATCCACGGAAGCAAATAGGTGAGCTTCCTAGGTGATTGCGTCACTCATTTGAGTTACGCTGTTGCCCGTGATACACTGAGTACCAACCACCCCACGCAAATAAAATGTTTAATGTTGGACGATGGATGAATTGAGAGCTCTGGTTTGCTCGACATGGAGTTGGTTGTGCATGAATGACAGGTTGGCAGGTTGGTGACACGGAATGCTCAAATCGTGAATAAGCAAGATTCCAGAATGTATACAGTCGAACTTCAACGTCGGTTCCTTTTCAGCGTCAATATTCGTATTCAACAACAGCACAGGGAAAAAGGTCAGCATCGTGATCTTTCCAATGCTTCTTCACTCACCGAACCATCAGAGCTGCCGTGTGTAACTCGTGTTGCCCCGGTGAACCTCATCAGGGGGTACAAATGTATTGATGCCATAATCTTCGAAGCCGCGACTCAGTACCCAGAAAATAATAATAGAACAAGTGGGGAGCGTTGATGATGGGTGTACGTTCATCCCACGGTGCCTGAAGCAATTTCCCCAATCCACCAGTGCCGGTTCACAAAGCAGAATTGTCGGCCTCCTAGCAACGGCCTTTCAGGAACGCCTTATGGGCATCGCACGAGGCAGATTGCTAAAAATAGTTTAGTCAGCGGATCAAAGGGGAAATGGAAGCGATTGCGATCTCTGGATTACTGATGGGCGAGAGGACCAGAAGGGTGCATGACTGCATTTCAATGGGAAAAGAATACCGTTTCAAGGCCGAGAATTTTGCCCTGTCTGTCGAATTTGACATTGCATGTGGTCATGAAACCGCGTACCCGGATTATACACAAGGGATGAAGAGGGGGGAACGTCTGGGGGGTGGTGGAAGGAGTGGTGATAAAGCCAGGGGGGAGATGGGCGCATTACCTTATCCGTTATCAGACACGAGGCCGTTGTGGAATGAACGGTGAGAAACGTGCCAAGCGGACAGGCACGACAGGGTCAAGAATCGATAGGGCTGAGTAGGTAAGCCATCGGGACCAGGGAGAGAGCCATGTTGTCATCGATGAAAGCTCTTCAGCTTGTACCACCCACAAATCGAACGAGCCCCCCGCCATGTTGTATCGAGATATCTTGATGGTGGTCAGCTCTCAACGGTGCTCGCAGCGTCGTACTTATGCAGGGACAGTCGAATTGCTGAAGGAAATCTCCAGAGCCATGCAGCCCAGCAGCTCGGGCAAGGTGAGACACTACCGCTGTCGGGACGATGATTAAGCCCCTGTCCACTCCGTCCAGACTCTAGCGCATCTAGCGAACTCGGGATTTGGCAATGCTGAAGTTTTGGTGGTCGAAGCAGAATTTTGAGGCTGCCTCGTTAGCAGCTGAGAGCATAAGCAAACGAACCTATTCCCTGGACGGAGACCGTTAATGACGTTGGTATAGCTGCAAAGCCATTGGCCCACGGGGTCTAGCCCTTCATCTCCTATGGTGCCATTATCGCCAGTCCGCGGAAGGCAGAGGGTTTCTGCGATTCTGCCTAAGAGCAAAGCCATCACAATGGGGGCTTCTTTCTGGATGCCTCAACGACTGGTGGATTGATTTGATTTGATTTGATTAGTGAAAATCGGACAACCACGACCCCTGGCTGCGGTGCCGAATGCGGTACATTTTCCATTTTGGACCATCCGACCAGCCAGCAGAGAGCCGGTGAGAGCATGTCGAGGAGGACTGATGCTGGATGACGTGCAAAGAACGTGTGCGAATGGGAGGGGAGGCGACGGCCAAAGCGGGCGTCACCATGCAGCGCAACTGGTGGTGCGGTGACTCAGGATGGAGGATGAAGAAAAAGAAAAGGCGAGATGGGACGTGAGGGCCTTCGCTACTGCAATGGGATGGGGATGGGGATGCACTGTGGATGGTAAGAAAGGTGCAGTGGAGCGGTCAGCCTGGGATCGCAAGGCTTGTGGAGGGGGGATGGAGGGGGGATGGAAGCGCTCTAGCGCGGCGTGCTGGCTGGGTGCGACGGCGGAAGGATGAAGCGAGTCGGCCCCATTCGCCCTGTGACGGGGTCGTGGACGTGGCCCCTCTCCGCTGCCGAATCGTTCGTCGCGCTTGGACGCATCCCAGGCAGCATCTGCCTCTCTGCCTGTCCGCCTTTTTGCTCGTCGCCATGGCCCGCCAGCGTGGGACAGCTTGCACGTTGCGACGGGGGAGGCACGGCTTGCTGATGCAGGGAGAGCTGCTTCACACCGTCACGCTTCAACGTTTCAACCCTCAGATGGACGAGCGCCCGCTGTGATTGCACCGCCCAGCAGCCTCTCGGCGACTCGAGCAATCACAACCCACAACCCCCTCAGGCGTTGTGCCCCCATCCATCCTGGGCTGCCAGCCCCAAGAGCGGCTGCGCCGAAGCAGAGAGCTCTGGCTCGCACGGTAGGCCGTCTCCGGCTGTCTGCTAGCCTACTGGCTGATGGCCGCATCTTGCAAGGGCCCGGGGCCTTTACCGCCCCGCTTGTTTTCTTAGAATATCTTAGATACCAACAGTACACGGCAGGGTGTCTCTGAAAATACTCCTCCGCACAAGGAGCTTCAATCACCATGCGCTGGTAATCAGCCGCACCTTTATGATCCTCTGCCTTCTCCGTATATAAGAACATCTGCTTCGCCCCCAATGGCCATCATCAACCCCCTCCCGCAATCCACTACCTCCCGCCTGGTCTGGCCCACTACTCGGAATGACACCGCAGACCTCTAACTTCGACTTCGTTATCAACAGCAACAGGCAGTATTCCAGAGCTCCCTCTGTTGCTCCGGAGCCTGCTCCCCCACAACCCAAACGCAAAATGAAGAAACAACCGCCTCAGAAGGGCATCGACGACTTCTGGGACAAATTCACCACCAAGCATCCCGGCAAGATCTTTACCATCCTCCCCGACAACCTCTACGCCAAACGGGCAGCCGCACATGCCCCCAAGGGCGCCATCCCGGGCCAGAATGCCCTCGCCTCATACCAGGAAGCTGTAGATGTTTGTAAGAAGAAGGTGGACAAGATTGTCAAGGAGTGTCGAAGACTGAACCAGAAGTACCGCGACCCCCACTTTGACATTGAGGCCGACTTCAAGACTTCGCAACTGTGCCCGGAGATCCCCCCAGATTGCCTGACGGCATTGAACGAGGACAAGACCACATTTCAGCCAATGTCGGTCAAGCGGATCGAGGTAACATCGGAATCGCCTTCAGTTTGTGCAGCGTTGCAGCCACTAACACGATTCCCAGGACATTTTCGATCAACCCCGCTTCTTTATCGAGGGGGCAACTGCAAATGATGTCCGACAAGGTAATGATGGCGACTGTTGGTTCATGTCGGCGCTCTGCACACTGAGCAATAAGGAAGGGCTCATCCAGAAGGTGTGCGTCGCTCGGGACGAGCAGGTGGGTGTTTATGGTTTTGTGTTCCACAGAGGTAGGTACCCGAACAAATCGATCTTCTAGAACCCCACTGACGTTGTGCAGACGGCGAGTGGATATCCGAGGTCATTGATGATAAGCTCTACCTCATCAAGGAAGACTTTGACGACGCCACCTTGGGAAGACACCAATGGCTGGAACTTCAGAATCGGAAAAGCCCAGAAGAGGAATACCGGACGGTCATGCAGACCGGGTCAAGGGCACTTTACTTTGCTCAATGCAGTGACCCAAACGAAACCTGGCTGCCACTGCTTGAGAAGGCCTATGCCAAAGCGCATGGGGACTACTCCGCCATTGACGGCGGCTTTGTTGGTGAAGGCATTGAGGACCTTACAGGAGGTGTCACTTCTGAGGTCTTCGCCACGGATATCCTTGACAAGGACAAGTTCTGGAGAGAAGAACTCATGAACGTCAACAAAGATTTCCTTTTTGGCTGCGGCCAAATGGGTGGCATTTATGGCCAGAGGAAGGGCATTCAAGAAAAGCATGCCTACTCCATCATGGAAGCCCGTGAGCTCGACGGTGAACGTCTTTTGAAACTTCGAAATCCGTGGGGCAAGACCGAATGGAACGGCCCATGGAGTGACGGTTCACAGGAATGGACACCCCAGTGGATGGAGAAGTTGAACCACACATTCGGCGACGATGGGGTAAGTTATTCATCATTCGCCATTATCCAGTTGCTAACCAATGGAATAGGTTTTCTGGATTTCTTACAAAGATCTCCTAAGGAACTACCAACATTTTGATCGAACCAGACTTTTCGGACCCGAATGGACGGTTTCACAACAGTGGACAAGCGTCAACGTACCCTGGTCAGTTGACTATTTGGATACCAAATTCACCATCAACCTCTCCAGGCCAAGCCCGGTCGTAATCGTTCTTTCGCAGCTTGACGACCGATACTTCCAAGGACTCGAGGGTCAATATGAGTTCCATCTTCAATTCCGCTTGCACAAGGATGACGAGGAAGAGTACATTGTTCGCAGCAAGGGTACCTACTACATGAAACGATCCGTCAGCACCGAGCTAGATCTGGAAGCTGGCAACTACACAGTCCTGCTCAAGATCAAAGCAACTCGTTTCCCCAACCAGACCGCAGAAGATGTTATTCGACAAACTTGTGCTAAGCGTAGAGAGAAACTTCTCTCCATCGGTCTCAGCTACGATCTCGCACATGCCAAGGGACAGTTCCGAGAGCAAGAAAAGGAAAAGCACAAGCGTGAGAAGGAGCAGAGGAAGGAGCGCAAGAAGGCAGAGCTGAAGCATGCTCACGAACAGCGACGCAAACTCCGCAAGAAGGCCAAGCTACGACAGAAGAAGAAAGAACTGAAGAATGCTGAAAAGAAACCCAAGAACTTCGATCCTACTCAGCAAATTCAAAGGGACATGAGCGGCTTGGGCATTAGTGTTGACGAAGACATGCCTGTGGAGCGACTATCACGGGATGAAGATGTTAAACCCGCACACCCCGCAGTCGTCAGACATCAGAGAGCGGCTAGCACTGGTGCAGGTTCTGGCTCCCGCGATCGCTCCTCAAGCCCAAGTGGTTTCGGTGGTCGTAGCGGATACAACCAAGCTTTCCAGGGTCGTTCAGGATACAACCAAGGTCGAGGCGGCTACAACCAGAACCTGCCGGGCGCGTACGAAGGTCGCGGCGGCTACAACCAAAACATGCCAGGGGATTTTAAGGGTCGTGATGGGTACAACCAGAACATGCCCGGAGGCGACTTCAAGGGTCGCGATGGATATAACGGCCGTGATGGCTACAATGGTCGCGATGGCTACAATGGCCGTGATGGCTACAATGGACGCGACGGATACAATGGACGCGATGGATATAACGGCCGCGACGGATACAATGGACGAGATGGTTACAACGAAACGACAGACTCTCCCAATCCCAATGTCGAGACCAGCCGCCCAGGTACTCCTTCTCAGCGACCACCCAACTCCCCGCATATCAACCGCCGCACCACTCTCTCCCCCATCCCTGGCATCCGGCCAGGCATCCATGTCACAGGCCAAAGCATCGCCTCCATCATGACGCGCCATGGTCTCACCCTCTCTGAACTTACCGACGACGACAGCTGGGACAGCGAGCTCGACGGCCCTGACACTTCCGACTCCGAGTTCTCCGACACCGATTCCATCAACACCCGTATCTACCGCTTCTACGATGATGTTGCTAAACAGGCCAATGACGAGGTCGAGGAGGAAGAAGATGAGTTCGAGCGCGACCCCTGGAACGCGGTTTGTGTCGTTGGACTACGCGTCTTCTCCAAAGACACAGACGTCAAGATTGGAGTCATGAGCTCCGAGACCGAGAGGGAGAGAAGGAAAAACGTCAAAGACCTCGATGTGGATGATTCTGCAGCGGATGCCACAAGTCCTTTACGCACCCGCATGAACTTGGATAGGGAATTGGCACTTCGACATATCGGAAACGCACCAGCGAATTTGGAGAAGGATGTCCAAGGTTAAGCAAGACATCGATCGTGTCTTTCAGAGTTCCCTCTACGCCATTGATTTCTAGCATTTTGTTACTTGTTTTTCTGTACTGTACATTCATTCGTTCCATTGTATTCTGAGCAAGCGATGGTGTCTTGGGGGTTATCTTAATTGGGTTTTTGGGTTTGGGCTTTGGATTGATTGGTCAGGATCAATTTGCGTATTTTGTTTTATCGTCCTTTGGGAGTTTCGTTGGAGTTGATTTTAGAATTTTGTTTTTATTTATTCGTTCTTCATGTTTATGTTCTGGATATATTATGAGGGTATGAGGTATATATATGTGTGTGTACGTGTACATGAAAGGAATTGGGTGGCTACTTGTTTGATTTATACATCTTTTTTTCTCCTCTTGACTTGCGTTCTTGATTTTACTTGTAAATTGCGGGTGTGGATAATAATTAAGATCACTAAATTGATATAATGATATGGTATGTTGAAAATAGTAGTGTTATTTCAAAATGATTAACATCTCGATAAAGCCCTATGGATTTGGATTTTCAGAGCCAGGGTATCAATACAATGGAAACTCCATGTAGTAACACCCATCCCAAAGAATACTAACCGAACGCCTACCCACCCATCCACACACCCAATTACCCAGAGAACCCGAAAAAGCCTATGCCGCTACTAACTTACACACACCACAACTTCTCCCTCCTCCCCCATACTCATAGTCTTAAAACTAACTACCTCAACATAAAAACTGAAAAACCAGATCCACAGATAATCATGGCCACTCAGGGATATCACGAACCCATTGTTCAGTCTCCAAACCATCAGCTTCATCAGCCCGCATGATCATATTCTTGAGATGCAAAGCCTGCTGTGTGATTTCCTCGACGTTGAAAGGACGAAGGATGTCGTGGGGAGGTGCACAGTAACGTTTGAAGATGTTTTCGAAAACACGAGGACCTTCATTGATAGATTAGCATAAGGGAGAAGGTTGAATAAATGAGGAAGGAATAAACGAACCATGATATTTCTGCAATCCCTCTAGCAGAGCTTCCTGCTGCTCATCCGACCACGGCAACCCATCAGATGGTGAGCCTCTATAACTAACCGGGCCCAGACGATTCTTGAATACCGGCACACGTTCGAATTCTTCCCCATTAGCATCGATTTCCACGATGTCGGCTTGAGGATTTATGAGAAGATGGCCATGAAGACGGACGTCCTTTTCACATTTCATACGGATTAGGTGAAGTTCCTGCCATATCCTCTGGCGATTGCGAGCTTGTTGTATGACTTTCGCTTGTCTGAGCTCGGCTTCTTCTCTTCGCTTTTGAGTCGCGCGGATACGCTGGAGTTCAGCAATGGCGTCTTGTTTTTTGTTCCACAGCCTGAGGGCTCGACTAAGCAACTCGTCGGCTTTTTTGAGGGGAGCAATGAATTTCCAGCGGACAGGTTTGATGAGACCTTCGTCTTCGCCTGCGGGCGTTTTGAGCTTGACCTTCCAGGTCTTCAGGGTTGATTCTAATTCCAGGATTATGTCGATGAAGGTTGTGATATTCTCTAGCGCTTCGGGGCTCAGTTGTGGGTATTCAAACGTCTCTTGCTGGCTTAGAAGTGCGTAGTGGTCCCATATAGCTCGAAGAAGCTGACCAAGAAAATGGAAACCACGGGCATAGAAATCATATGCCAGATCCGTTTGCTCTTGCCTCACTTTGGTTTTGCGAGCCACTTCAATCATGTTGCCAATATTCCCAATGGTGTCCTGAAGTTCTTCTTCCGTAGCGTCACTTTCGAAAAGTTCGCGTGCCTTTTGACATCCAATCCTGATTTGACGTACGGTGTGCGTAACGCATTTTCCCCCTCTTGGACGTCGTTGGACGAATTCGAAGACGACATCCAGATGTTCTTTTTCTCCAAGAAAGTCGATACCTTCTTCCTCATCGTCATCGTTGTCGCCTTCTTGGTCTTCTGCATTTTCGTACGAAGCATCGACATCTCCATTTTCTTCAATGTTTCCTCTATTCGTTGTAGTATGCTGAACATCCTTATTCCTCGATGTGATTGGCCCACTAGTATCCTCCTGAGCTCGATCTCTCTGGGAATTTACGTTTGACCGTCGTCCATGCTCTTCTGCCTCACTCTCCTCCTCCTCTTCATTATCGTCGTCGTCGTCATGGTCGGATTGCTGGTGACCACTGGTTGTAGGTTCACCGGGCTCTTCCGTATATTTGTTAATCAGCTGGGCTACATTGTTTCTCTGTCTAGTCCTTCTCCCTGGCATCCGCGTATCCTGATTTGAAACTTCGTTACTTTGTGCAGTATTGATGGATCTCTTTGATCTCGTAGAAGCGGCTGTTCTTGTACGCGTTGAAGCTGGATCGATTTCGTCTTCTCGGTTTGGTATATCTACAGTAGAGGTTTTCTGCGAGTCCTGCATGGGCTTCGAGAAACGTATCGGAATAATCACCTGGGGATGAGAGGTCTTGTTGCCTGAAAATCGTGTACGCTTGGGAGGGCTTTGCTCCTCTGTTGAGACCTCTTCTAAGGCTTGCTTTTGCTTTCTTATAGCCTTCTCTACTGTACCGCTCCCTTCAAGTCGATCGTTCTCGGCAGTTTCTCCGGCAATGCGGCCGCTTCTACGCTGGGTTGATGTCCTATTGGTAGGGGTTTCGATTGGCTTGGCTTTTTGCTGGGGTGTCGTTACAGCGTCAATATGGCGTCCTTGTGGACTTTTGTCATCTTGTACCAGTATTGACGCTAGCCCATGAGCATACATTGTTTGCATTTTTGGCTCAAAGAGGCCCCTTTTTCTTATCTCATCAAGCAAGGCACCCTTTTTCAACCTTAAATATCCGGGGGCGTCTTCATGTTGACTACTGGATATCCTGGTATTGTTGTTCGTTGAGACGGCACCCCGACTTGGTTCCAAATGTGAGCTGATGTCATATACATCTTTGCGTGGTGTGTGGTTTGTGTTCCTATCGCTCCGCCTTTTCACGACCCTATGCAAATCCTCCGCAATGAATGTAGGTCTCCTGAGCTTTCCGCCGGCGGATCTAGGTCGCGTAGTTGGTGGTAAGGCATCAGAAGCTTTCTTCCTCGAGGTAGCGGAAGTCGCAGGTTGTTCTACAGGTATTGATTTTCGAGGATGAGATGAGACAGCTTTGCGCGCAGAATTGAGGAAATTGGCATCGCGAACGGCGGATGCCTCAGGTTGTGTGCTCCCGTTGAGCTGAAGAGCAGCATCTTCGTTATAGTTAGTGATGGGTTACGCATTATCGGTGTCTGCCATGATTACTGCTCTCATTGATTAATTGTTGAGACGAGGGGTCTTCAAGAAAGCCTGGTATCGAAGTTAGCTATAGCATTCATTCTTGGGCTATGCGCTAGGATATAGCAACAAGTAGTAAACGATCCATGGATGGGACATACTTCCAGTTCTGTTACCCGGTGCCCTTTCTCTAACCATGATGGGATTTTCAGTGAACGACTATGGAATCGAAAGAACAAGGGAGGACATTAATGATATCAGGTTGAGGTGGATTGTGTATTGAGGGGCCGACGTCAACGTTGAGGGCCCGTAAATATGAATGGCTGGCTGGTCGTTGCTCCGTCACGCCGCCAACGCCAACGCCGGGCACGTCCACGCCTGCCACACGCTACGAAAGCCAAGACATTCGGGAGCATCCATGGACGATGGCACAGATTGGGTGCACGCTAACCATCCCATCCACATATACTATTCCAAGCTTTCCAGAATTGTTCTTCAAGATGCCAGACGCCAAAGCCCGACAGCAGCCACTGCAAGTGCTCAACCTGGATTCTGGCCACAAGTTCACAACCCCTGTAAAGCGCATCCACGATGGCCAAGACGTCCAATTCTTCCTCTCCAGCAGCGCTTACAGCGATATCATGACATTTCTTCTCCAGCTAAATGCTGCCGTATTTCCCCTAAAAGTCCAGCAAGATGGTTCAGATGCACCGGCCACGAAGAAGTGGGAGCTGAAAACCCATGACGTCCCATTATCGCCAATCATCTTGAAGCTTGAAGAGCTCTTGCGCAAACTGGGTGACATCATTGAGGAAGCTCCTCCAGACACTGGCCCACGCAGGTTCGGCAACGTAAGCTTCAGGAAATGGAGCAGCATTGTTGCTGAGCGGGTCCCTACTCTCCTAGATGAATTCATTCCCCCTCATATTCTTTCATTGAAGGCCGAGGCTGGTGATGAGGCCTCCGCCAAAACTGAATTGGAAGCTTACCTCCTAGGAAGCTTCGGCAGCTCACAACGTCTAGATTATGGAACAGGCCATGAACTCAGCTTCCTTGCGTTTCTGGGGTGCTTGTGGAAACTTGGCGCATTCCCCAAGGCTGAGCCCGGTGTGCAGGAACGAGCCATTGTACTCGCTGTCATCGAGCCGTAAGCCCCCACTGCACCACCTCCCACATGTTCACTCCTTTTTATTGACGTCTTACAGATATTTAGAGCTTGTTCGACGTCTAATTTTGACTTATACTCTGGAACCGGCAGGGTCTCACGGCGTTTGGGGCTTAGACGATCATTCCTTTCTTCCTTACATCTTTGGATCGGCGCAGCTCTCTCCAGCAATCAGTACGCCTGCAGATATACCTACCGAGGGATCTTTGCCAGATGCTCCAAACCCACCTGATGTTGCCAAAGCCAATGTTGTCGCACGAGAAAGGAAAGAGAATATGTATTTCAGTGCGATTGGTTTCATCTATGATGTCAAAAAGGGCCCCTTCTGGGAGCATAGCCCCATTCTATTCGACATATCGGGCGTTAAAGCTGGTTGGGCGAAAATCAATAAGGTATGGTCGACGTACAGAACGGGCTGTGAACATGCTGATAAATCCAACAGGGCATGCTGAAAATGTACAATGCGGAAGTCTTGTCAAAGTTTCCTGTAGTACAGCATTTCCCATTTGGCTCACTGTTTCGGTGGGAGAGAGATCCAGAAGCACCTATTATTGCTTCATCTATTCACACTACTAGTCAACCTTCTAGTTCAACTTCGACGACACAATCGAGGAATCCTCCTCTTAGAGACCCGTTGAGGGATCCCATGCAAGAAACAACTCGCGCACCATGGAGTTCTGGGTCTGGGAGAATGCCTCCTGTCGGAAATACAGCAGCCCCATGGGCGGCCAGAGGTCCTCCACAAGCCGTTGCGCAGGCCCCAAGTGGCCCTAATCAGCCTACGAGAGCGCCGTGGGCAACTTCAACACCTCTGCCTCCAACGATTAGCAGTAACACAGGAGTCGCACCTTGGGCCAAATCGGGAGGACCTGGAAGCTCTACGGAAAATCCTCAAGGCCCAGCACCAAGCACACGGGCACCATGGGCCAACAAGAAACCAGAGAGCCAATAAAGCCGGGGAATGGTA
This sequence comes from Rhytidhysteron rufulum CBS 306.38, assembly GCA_000467735.1. Lineage (NCBI taxonomy): Eukaryota > Fungi > Ascomycota > Dothideomycetes > Hysteriales > Hysteriaceae > Rhytidhysteron > Rhytidhysteron rufulum. Next base: position 51,264 of record AJFL01000667.1, on the reverse strand, counting down.
AAGCATTGTATGTATGACATTACCGGGAGATGGTGATACGTTCTTTGCATTTGGGGCGGAGTTTTAGACAGGATGGGCATTGGCGACATGATGGGCAATGGGCTATGGCGAGGTTATAGATAGGAGTATGTATGAAGTGTGAAGGCGGGATGGTGGGCAGGGGTGATAGAGCGAGGCTGTGCTTAGTTACGCCCTGGGCGGGCTGCGAATGACGGCCGGGTGCTGGAGCACGGTTGAAACATAGCATCAATACAGCCCGGCGTGCCTTTGATGATGAAACCGAAGTGGTAGCGTGCTAGAGGTAGGGCGAACGGGCCTAAATATAGTCTGAACGCCATGTAGCGCAGAGCATAGCTCTCGGCATCGTCGCAGACAGAGATTGTGATTTGGCAGTGGAGAGGTGAGCGAGCGGGTGCAACAGCACTGCAGGTGAGCAGCAGCAGCAAGCTGTCTGTGGAGCGTGCCCAGGTGGGAGTGGGACCCCTAGTGGGCAGCGGCCCAAGCGTCTACGAGCCGAGCTGCCCTCAGTTCCCTGCCCTCTCCAACGGCCACGGCTCCAACTTCCTCTCTCGACTCCCCGTCCGCGCTGCATTCACCCTCTGCTAGCTCTTACTCCTGAGTGCACCGCGCCAATATCATCTCCCTCGCTCCCCGCGTCAATCGCTCGCGTCTTCTCTTCTCGTCTTTCAATTCTTCTTCTCCTTTTCTTCTCCTTCAGCGCTATTCTCGCCATTTCTTTTGTTGACACTCCTGCCCTCGTATCAAGTCTAGCTGCCCGCCAGGCCAGCCAGCTCAAACTACCGCCAACATGCCAGGCGTGCGTAAGTGAAGGCAATCTCATTCACTCGAACCCCCCTTCAAATCATAGACACTGCCCAAAACCCTCCCTTGAACTCTGCTCTACGCCCGCTCAACATCCTCCCTCTCCCACGCCACACCAATCAGAGCTTCAGCCAGCTAACTCCAATGGCTCGTCTAGCGCCCAATGCCATCCAAACGACGAAGAAGTTCTTCACCCGCCTCCTGAGCCGCAAGAAGAAGGGCAAGAAGGAAAAGAAGGGCAAGGAAAATGAGGCAGAACAGAAGCCAACCCCGGCAACCGACTCCACCACTCAGCCGGCCGCTGAGGCTTCGAAGCCTACTGAAACCAAGCCCGATGCCGCTGCACCTGAGCTGGCACCCATTCCTGCCACAAGCACCGAGACTGCGGAGCCTGCAAAGACTGGGGATGATGCTAAACCCGCTTCGCCAACCCCGGCTCAGAGTGATCTGAAGCCAGAGGAGGCTGCTGCCCTAACCGATGTGAAGAAGGCAACAGAGAGTAAGTCAACATCTCATGTGAGCTTCTATCCAGACGTCGAGTACGACGATGGATCAAGATGGAGAATGAGGGCAGGTGGAGACTGACGCCAAAAACGGACATCCGACATGAGAAGCAGTCATCAGCGTTATGAGAAGCAGGGACTGTCAATGCCTGTGCTGCTCAAAACCGCCTCTCTCGATTTCGGTTTCTCGAATACTCTCCGCGATCCTCACCTTCGACATAGTCAGGCTTCACGGGTTTCTTTTTCCGCTTTCCTTGGCTCACTCATTTCACTTTGCACAATGATAACCCCCTTTTTCCCACTCATCTACTGACAATTCTATCTTCACTAGCCGACAAACCCACACCTGCACCTGCACCGGGTGCAATCGAACCAACCCCCGAAGTCAAGCCAACTGATGCTACAACTGTCCTAGCACCCGCTGAAGCAGCCAAGACAGAGGAGGTCAAGGCTACCCCAGCTACTACTGAGGCTGCCCCTGCACTTCCCCAGTCTAACCCTGCCCCCGGCATGTCTGCCACCTCCGGCCCTCTGGATGACCACCCCGTCCTGGAGACTGGCAAGGAGGACCCCAAATAAACAACTGTACCAAGCATGCAATCACGAACTGCTTCCCAACTCACTTGAACGAAATAAAGTCGGCAAAAAAGATTTCACTAAAAAAGAACGGGTGTGTCATTCTGGTGTTTCATTTAATGAGTGGAGAAAACGGCGATTTCTATAAAGATGGCGGTTTTCACTTTCCATGTGTTATTCGATTGCAAACCATTTGAGCGAGCGAGCGAGCAAAGGGGGTCTTTTACTTTCCTTTCAATTTCCTTTACCTTGCATATTCAGTGAAAACGAGAGGATTCAAGCACTCGTTTGTTTGTTAACCACGACGGTGTCTACGAAAAAGCTTTCAACGCTTTTTTGCATACGAATGGGTCTAATGGACTTCGGTTGTGCTGGATAGATAGGTTGCTTTCCAACTTCCCATTCTATCTCTTCCTCTTGTCCCCTCACCTGAAATACCGTTTCTCAAAACCGCACACTTTCACCACTAAGTGTGTATCTCCCTTCCTTTTTTTTTCACGTTTTTCCTTTCTACTCTTTTATTCTCTTCTTCCCTTTCTATACCCCCGAATCAGTGGAAATACTGGCTTCTTTTGCTTACTATGTATTTGTAGTTCCCTTTGTTATTTTCTCTTTTCTTCTTCCTTTTTCTTTGCTTTTCTCCCTTTTTTTAACTCAATACTACACTTTAACTAAGCCTCGTATCGAAATGGAAGATGGATGATCTCTTTCTTTCTTCCTTTCTTTGTTAAGGGGGGATGGATGGGTGGTTAGGTATCGTGTCACATGTCTTCTTCCATCTACTCATGATGGTTGAATCAGATCAAATCAAATCACAGAATGGGTATTTGCTGCATTGAGTTGTTTCATGCTTTTTTGCTATGTATGTGATGTTGAGCTATATCTCGTTTGAATGGGATATCTTTTCTTATGCTACTTTGATTATCTTTCCAGAGAGCCAAGGTCTATTGCCTGATAGACCATGCAGGGCAGAACTAACCTAAACTGCTTCCAACATAGCCGCCGCAACCGTATTTCCTTCCGTTCTTAGTACGACTCTCGTTCCCACGTCAAGCGGCATCTCCTCATCCAACACCACTTGTATTCTTGCAAATCCACCCGCAAGTATAATCTTCGGTTTCTTCTTCTCCACCTCTCCGCTGCTCTTATTCAGCGTCGCCATCAACTTGGCAATCTTACCACTCGCATTCATCCTACCTCTGAACACATCCACAGCCATAGGGTAGATGTCATCAAGTGCGAGGATCTTAGCTTGGAAAGACGTTGTGTTCTTAACGGGCGAGGAAGGAGAGCATATTATGTCGCCGAAACGGAGGTGGATTGGGTCGATGTTCTGGAGGTGGACGGTTGCGATCTGGCCTGCGACTGCCCAGTCCACGGGTTTATTTTCGATTTCGATGCCTCTGATTGTTGCGGCCTCTTTTGATGGCATGGCGAGCACTATATCGCCAACCTGAAGAGATCCTGCGTCTAGACGGCCGGAGATGGAAAGAGGGTTTGTGACGCTGCCTCTGAAGATGTCGGAGATGGTGAGGCGGAGTGGGAGGGTAAGGGCACGTTTGGCGGGCTCTATGGCGTCGAGAGCTCCGATAAGCGTTGGGCCTATATACCAGTCTTTCGGGAAGGTTCCTGGGGGTGGTGGCTTGGTGATGTTTTCGCCCGTGAGACCGGCGCAAGGGACAAATGTGAGGTTCTTTTGTTGGAAGTTGGCGCTTACGAGGAAGGCTTCCATTTGCTGCGATATTTCGTCGAACCGTTCCTTGCTCCATGATACCGTGTCCATCTTATTCACGGCGATAACCATGCGCTGAACACCTATACTTCGGACTAGCAGTGCATGTTCTTTGGTCTGCCCTTCAAGACCAGATTCGAAACTATTGATGCTTGCATCGATGACGAGGACTGCAAAATCTGCCTGGCTAGCGCCTGCTATCATGTTGGGTATGAAGTCTCGATGACCAGGCGCGTCTAGGATTGTGAAACGTGTTTTGTCGGTCTCGAAATAGTTTGTTGCAATGTCGACAGTCACACCTCGACTCCGCTCTTCTGAGGTTTGATCCATCACCCATGCCAAAGCAAAAGATGACTTCCCCATTGTCTCGGCTTCTTTGCGTAATTTATCCACGGATCGTTTATCAATGACTTTGAGGTCAAACAATAGACGACCCATCAAGGTACTTTTCCCGTGATCTACGTGGCCTAAGGATAATTAGCATGATCATCATCACCTGTGATAGCCAAATGACTGTACCTATTACGACGAAGTTCGCCATTGGCTTCATGTTTGACTTTTCAAATTCCTCGAGGACGTTCAGATTTTTGCTCTTTACCTTCGCGGTTTCTTTCACAGACAGTGTTGCTACCGACTCCGTAAGGTCACTCGTTTTGTCCTTTCCAGACTGCTTCGGTGAGCCTTTTTTACTTTGATTTCCTAGTTCAGATTAGATGCAGTATCTCGTCGACGTAAACGTGCAGCTCACCTTTAGCCTGCGCGTTGATGACGATATCATCGGGACTTGGTCCTGAAAATGGATTTAAGTTAGCAAAACCTTCAAACCGTGCATATGGTAACGGAAATGAGCTGTCTCCCTGCGCCTGGGACTGAGAATTCGAAAGTGTAATTCCGAACATAGTAGAGGCAAAGATAGACGGAGAAGCACGAATATCAGGGACATCAATGGTGGGCATATCATTTCTTGTGGGAGGGGCTGGTTTTTCTGGGACTTCCGCTGGAGATGGAGTGGGAGCCTTCTTATGCCCTGGATATCTATTTGAGACCGGTTTAGGTTGTGATGGTCGGGTAGAAGTAGTTGCTCGGTCTACCCTAACGGACGTGGTTTCATTTCCCTTAACACTGAGCCGGTCGAGAAGCGTTACTGCCTTATCCGTGTCTACCTTTCCTTGCGCATTTTCGGTAGCGCCAGAACTTGATGCGGGCGCCGTCTTAGCTTCTTCCGCTTTCTTCTTCCTGGCTGCAGCAAGCGCGGCCAATTTCGAAGAACCTCCAAGTAAACCACCTGGAGGATATAGTGGCTCAACCAAAATGTTCCCAAGGCGATTTGAAGGCACATTCAACCAAGGGGTATCTTTGAAAAAGTCTGCAGCCGTTGAAGGATCATGGACCATCGGAGGGGCAGGGGGAAGAGGATACGCGGACCCTTCTCCTGGACAGCGTTCAGCGTTTTTCGGTCGGGTCTGTATGATGGCGGGGCTGGTTAAAGGCAGCAGGGAGGACAGTCTTCATGTACTAGTCAGGCTCAAAATGAAAGAAATAGACTCACCCGACGCGCTTTTAGTATTCGGTTTTGCGGCAGCACTTGCGGCTTGATCAAATCGCGATGTGGCCTTTGGTTTCTTTGGCTCCTTTGGTGCATGCTTATCTAGAGGGTGGGTCAGCATACAGGTGCGCGATTGATAGGCTTTTACGACTCCTACTCTTTAGATACGTCACTGACTTTCCTACATCGTAGTAATAGTGCCACAGTGCTTCTTGTATCTCGGCGTCTGACACGCATATACTAGAGTCCAAGGCTTCTTTTACTTTGATTGTCCCTTGTTGCATTTGTTCTACATTCCCATATAGTAAGTATATCTGTGCGACGGTAATATGTTAAGGTGGGCTTGGGTTGTACCTCGATCTTCTGCGCTCAGTTCTAGGAACATGAAATTATCAGCAGTAGTTATGGGTGATACGGAGCTTCAAATAACCTACCATCTCCCTCTCCTTCTGCTTCATCTGAGTAGACTTCGTCACCGTGGAGGTCGTCATCGTCAAGGTCTAGTGCCTTCTCCCTTGGAGCCATGTTGTATTTGTTAGGTGATCGTCAAGTCGGTAAAGCAGGTATCGGTGGTGTAGTTTCGATAGGATACGGGGTGGAATGGTGAACAAGCGCAAAGGATTGAGCAAGGGTTCGATTTAAAAACAATCTATGTCAAAGCACCTGGTGATGGCCGCGCTCTGGTGTTGTCATCAGTGGAGTTCAATGCCCCTCGCTAGGCCGCTTTCAGCTTAGGGGAATGGTTCGACCCAAAGAAACCCGACCTCTAGGTATGGAATTTATCTGGTACCTAGGTACAATGTCTATTATCGCTCTAGGATGAGAGCAATCAGCAAATCAAATCAGACATTTGCAGGAGGCATGGATGCGACCATATAGGTGCTTTGTGGTGTTTTGTGGTGCTCCAAGGTGCAAACTGGTAGACTATTCCCAACGCAAGTTACAAGGCGCGACTAACAGAAGGCAATGGGGTATTATTGGGCGGCGATGGGACTTGCCGTAGAAGTGACTTCAACTTGAAGGCTAACTTTACGCGCATGGTACGGTTGCTACCTGGGTAGGGGACGAAGAACTTGGGCAGAAATGCTGCAAATTCCGCCTTTGGAGTCTTCAGCTATCTACCTAGGTATCCTTGTAAATAGCATTGCCTGAAAAAAGTTCCAGTAAATATATATATTTGGCAGCTTAGATATCTAGACAACGTCTGTAAGGGACAACCTAATTTGCAATGCGTCCATGGCAAATATTTCCAAATATCGCCACATAGCACCTTGAAAGTAAATCAGCATCACGACACTGCCCTTCGGACGTAACGGGTTGCCAAGGCTCCAAGGTTGGAGATAGACGTGTGCCACAGCTCGCCAAGTCAAGTGCCCGAGATCAAAGCTCCGGCTCAGCCACACCACTTTCGCCCGCGTCATCCGAAACGAAACAACTTCAGCCTTCTCAGACCTTCCCCTCCCCCAGACCGAGTACAAAACCCTACGACCGACACCTACTCCACCAGCACACCGCCGATCTACCTCCGCACATTCTTTGACCATGGGTATCAACAATCCGTTGCCCTCTTCCATGAGGAGTAAGTCGTTGCCCCTCGCTCCGAGCTTCTAGCGGTGACGTTACTAACAACGCATCCAGGTGAGTGTAGGAAGACAGGGAAGATTCTTGCGTCGTTTGTGGATCCAAGACAGGCCTTTGGTCCCGACAAAATCATTCCCCCGCAGATTCTCGCAAATGCAAAGGTATGCCAACTGAATCAGAACTTTAATGTTTGTGCAACCCCGAGCTAACAGATTTTGTTGATAGGGTCTCGCAATCCTCACAGTCTTCAAGGCCGGCTTCCTTGGTACCGCGCGATTCGGCTCCGGCGTCGTCGTCGCTCGTCTCGCCGATGGATCTTGGTCCGCGCCCACTGCCATCGGAACCGTAGGAGGAGGTTTTGGTGGTCAGATTGGTTTTGAGTTAACCGATTTTGTCTTTATCCTTAACGATGCCAATGCCGTAAAGACCTTTGCGCAAGCCGGTTCCATCACCCTCGGTGGCAATGTGTCGATAGCAGCGGGTCCAGTAGGAAGAAACGCCGAGGCAGCTGGAGCAGCAAGCTTGAAGAGTGTAGCTGGTATCTTCAGCTACAGTAAGACGAAGGGATTATTTGCCGGTGTTAGTTTGGAAGGAAGCGCAATCATCGAGCGGAGAGATGCAAATGAGAAGCTATATGGCAGGAGATGGACGGCAAGGGAGTTGCTCAGTGGGCAAGTGCCCGTACCTCCAGCTGCAGAGCCACTCATGCGTGTTCTAAACTCCAGGGTATTTGCCGGTGTCGCAGGCAACACATCAGCCGATGCGATGTACAACGATATCCCCGTCTACGATGAAGCACATGAGGATGTAGTCTGGCAAGGAAAGAGGGGTTCCGCGTATGGCGAGGGTGTACGATCGAACCGTACAGGATCGGTCGGAAATGAGGAAGATTATGTCTACCGCGACAGACCCTCACGAGCCACCACCTGGGCTGACGACGTCTACGACCGAACCCCAAGCCAAGGCTCTGGTATTAACCGTTCATTCAGCACGCGCGCAAATCCCAATGAGACGTTTGACAGACTAGAAAACCGTACTCACTCTCGAAGTGGATCAGCTTTCAGTGACGACTTCGGAAGGTCAAAGCCCAGCAGACCCACTGCACCAAAGCCTGTCTTTGGCGCAAAGAAGGCTAGTCTAGGAGCTGACCAGGCAATCGCCAAATTCACGTTTGAAGCAGATCAGCCCGGAGATTTAGGCTTCAAGAAGGGCGAAATCATTACCATCATCAAGAGGACAGAAAGCGAGACTGACTGGTGGACTGGCAGAATCGGCGACAGGGAAGGCATTTTCCCAAGGTAAGCTTTTCCTCGCCTCTCACTCTCATGCGCGATCTCGACTAACCTGACACAGCAACTATGTTGAAACTGTGTGAACGTAAACTTCGGTAGACACATCTGTTGTGAGCGCAGTAGAAGCACCCTGGATATCCCTCCTCAAGCAGTTGTTTTCAGACTGAGTCATTTTTGGGCCTCCTTTTAGTTGAATTATAGGCATAGCAAGGCGTCATGTGGATTCTTGAGATTTGATATCGCTATATATATATGGAAAAAGAATGGATTTCCTTATTTTCATCTTTTGTGATATGATTCTCTAGACTGCCTGGATGTTTGTAGCTCTGATGGAGATACCCGTGATATTGTTTGTTATGGATATGTCTTGTGGTCTTTGTTTTGGTGGGATGTGAATGTTATGATATGTCTAATAGATTTATGTTTTAAGGTCTATAAATGATAAAGTACATTTATGTTGCATGAACAAAGGGTGACATTAATTGAGCTTCGTGCCATGCGTGGAAATATACGTGTTCCTTTAAGCTATTGTTCAGTGATATCATGCCCTGGTGAGGTGAGGTGAATGTGAAAGGGTGTTGGGATTTGACCGCTCGAGGATGACAAGAATTCAGCATTTCAGAGGCTAATCCTGATGCAGATGCAGTGTCGTGCACTAGATGCAACCTTGAAACGCGGACACTGGAGTGCTAGATGAATGACCAGCACACAGGATCAGGATGGAGCCCTTCCAGCACTCCCCCCTCACGCGAGAACTCATGTTCGTCTATTTGTTGACGTGCAGGCGCGACCAATAAGCGATGTTGGTTGCCAGGGAGGCGGTTGACGAACTGCTAGCGCGAAAAAGTGACGCTCTGACCAGCCCTACAAGTTCGTAATCTCTCATGCCAGCCACAACAATCACAAATCCAGTCCAGCTCTCTGCGAAAACAACATCGACTGTCCGCCTCCTCCTCTCATTCACCCAATTGTCTGCCTTTGGCCCCGATCCCTCTGCTTGTGTTCACCGTCCAGGACGTCATGCTATAACCTCCACGCCAGAAACAGCTCAGACGTGCAGGCAAGTCGCGTCTACAAAGCTACCGGGAACCTACCCCTCCACCCTTACCACCACTCCCAACCTCACTCCAGCCTGCGCTGCCACCCGTGATTCTTACGTATGGCAGCAGTATCGATACCCCCTTCACCTCAGGTTCCTCATACCATGGCTACCCGTCGTGTTCCTCTGGCGGCCGTGCCCAATGCCACCAACTCGCCATTACGCCCAGTCGCTGCAGCAGGTACCAAGCGTACTCGATCCTATGCCAGCGATCAACGCGAGCTTCCCTATGGAGCGCTTCCCCCTCCCAAAAAACTTATTGTCGAAGTCGATGATGCCGAATCACGCCGCCATGGCTTTGGTCGACGCAGCAATGCACCACCAAACGCTTTCCAAAAGAAGCTCGAGGCTGTGAGGGAATCCAGAGCTGCCCCAAAGCAAACTGAGAAGACGCAAAGAGCTCAGCATGACAACTTGGAGACGATTCGACAATGGCAGAAGCACTACAAGAAGATGTTTCCGACCTTTGTCTTCTACTTCGATGCGATACCTGACGATACTCGGGTTCGGTTTTTGAGACAAGCACGTTTACTTGGAGCTGTATGTCACTGTTCGTTATTTGATTTTGGGAATTATTGCTAACAATTTCGCTGCAGCAAGATGAAAAATTCTTCTCTAAAACGGTCACCCACGTCATTACCACGCGTTCGATTCCCCCAGAACTCGAGACAACCAGCTCTGCAAATGCTCAGACATCTTCATCGGCTCACACTACGCAACCCCGTACCGTCAAGCCTTCGGACCTTGAAGCACAGCCATCAAAGTTCAAGCTGAACAATGGAGATATTCTGTACAAAGCAAGAGAAATGGGAATGAAGATCTGGACAGCAGAAAAGCTTCAGCGAATGCTGAATACCATGTTCAACACAGACACAGGAGAGCAGCCTTTGGATTACACAAACACGCGACGTGGATCCGCTGCTACGCAGTCCAAGCGCCAAATTGACTTACAGAAATTATTGCAAAATGAAAAGCTTAATGGGCCTTCTGATCGAGACTTCAGCGTTGCTACCCAGGACATGATTCAACTGCGTGGATTTTATATCTACATTCATGACATGGACGAGGCTACCAGGCCAGTCATGATTCGGGAATACCCTAAAGTGGCTTCGAAAGAGGAGGGGAAATGGCCTCAATTCCGTGTGACTGGTCCTTCCAAGTGCCCCTTCATCGAGGATACCAATTCCTATAAACGAGCTCAAGAAGAGCAGCAAAAAGCCCAGAAAACAAAAAGTGCGCGTCCACCAACAGAACGTCCAACCACGGCTACGGTTTCTACTAGGTCACGCGCAGCTGCCGCTTTAGATGATGCGACGATTCATCAACGAACTCTATGTGAAAACAACAATCTAGCTAAGCGTTCCACCAGTACGGCTTGCCAGAGTACAGATGTGGATATGGTTACCAAACCTCTTGATCCTCCCAAGATGATTCCTGCTAAAAGATCCAACCCGGACAGGGACAACACCCCCCCGATGTTTGGGAGCGCCCAGGCTAGTATTCGTGCTATGCCAAGATTAGCCGGAGGCGAGCCCGTTGCTTCAGGAATCCAGCCCTCGAATATTACCTCTGCTATCAGATCACAGATGATCTCCTCTACGGCTGCTGCGCCCGGTGCAAGAGTGGGCAATACTAAGGAGATGAATCAGCTGAAGAGGAAAGTGTTGGAAAAGAATAGTGTGCCTTCAGCAAACAGCAACCCTTCGTCTTATATGAATGATATGAGAGCTGCGGTAAACGTTGATGTTCCTCCCACACGTGCCGCTAAACGCAAGGCCCAGGAAACTCTTGGTCACATACATGAGGACATGACACCTTCAGAAGAGGAGCGGCAAATGCGCAAGATGGCAGCAATGCGCCGCAAAAGAGCTCCCGAGAAAGAACTCAAACCAGGATACTGCGAGAACTGCCGTGAGAAATTTAATGACTTTGATGAGGTATGGTATTTGACTTTACATAAGTGGACTATGAAGCTAACTGTGTCGTAGCATATTGTTTCCCGCAAACACCGTAAATTCGCTACCTCCTCGGAGAATTGGCGTGAACTGGATGAGCTGCTTGCCAAACTAGTCCGCCAATGATCCATCACATAACCACGCGACCTCTTATGTCGCTATTGACATGCATCATGTTGGACGACTTTATGTCATGCTACTCGATTTTTTTTATCCCACATTCACTTCGTTGGACCTCTTGCACGCGGAAACGCGTTTCATTTTGCGAATACCCCTCACATTGTATTTTCCGTTGCGACCGCCACTGCATATTCTGAGGCACATTAATTTTTCTTAGTGGGAGCATGGTTTGGTTGATAGTTTTTTCTTTTGTATGGGGGGGGGCACATTCATTTTAACATTCACAAAGGCAGGTAGGTAGATAACATTCACGGCTTAAGGGGGCTTTCCATTGTAGATACCCTATGGCTGTGGAGGGCTTTCCTTTCTTTCCTTTTGTTCTTGTTCTTGTTCTTTTTTTTAGGTGTTGAGGAAATGGTCGGATGCATGGCGTCATTGATGTAGCTGTTACTACTGCAGCTATATGGTATTGGGGTTTATTGATAGGTTTGTGCCAGTATATAAGTAGTGCCTTATTTATATATAAAAATTTAGGCGTATGTATTTGATAGGTTTGGTATTAATTAAGTATTCCAAAAAATCCCTCCCTGCTCGTGAAAGATGATGCTGTGAAGTTCCCGCACGACGACTTTGATTGGTTAGGCTCCACTTCAACCTTCAACCTCCATTTCCGTCAGGCATTCACCCGTCCTCTCAACCATATCCTCACGTGCACCCTTACCTATCCCCAATATCATTTCCCTGATATCACACCCTTCACATCCTCCCCCCAATAATCACAACTCGAATTTCTTCCCCTCCCTATTCAGCACCAAAAATGTCTTCATCTACGGAAGCGCAAACACCGCCGCCGGCGCCTATACCGGATGAAGAGGATAATACGACGGAGACACCGCTTACGATGGCGGCGTCGGTGGTGTTGACGAGTTTGCCTGGGGATGCTGCGAAAGCTTTGGAAGGGGCTGGGGTTGTTGGTGTTGAGAAAGGTTTGTTTTTTCTTTTTTTTGTCTTGGGGTTTTAGGTGGTGGTTTATTTTGATCGTGTTTCAATATGATTGATTCATTAGTTTCATTCTCAATCCATTCCCCAGACATACACATATACCTTTCTTCCCAATCTCCCTCTATCACCACAAATCCACACCCTATATACTAAAAACACGCATAGTAACAATCCGCCTCCAACCCATCGGCTCCGCGCCCCACTTAACCCAACGTGTATTCCGCATCTCCAGCAGCCAGCGCTTCGAAACCGTTGTGAGGTTCCTGAGACGGAAACTCGGGGTTCGGGATTCGGAGAGTGTGTTTTGTTATGTTAATTCTGTCTTTGCTCCTGCGTTGGATGAGGGGGTTGGGGGGTTGTGGAGGGTGAGTTTGTGCTTTCTTTCTTTTTTTCTCTTGATTTCAGGTTCTGGGGAGTTTGGAAAGGAAGGGATGGGGGTGTTGGGGAATTGAGGGGAGAGGGAAGGGGTTTGGGAAGGGGAGAAGAGAAGCTAACTTTTTGGTAGTGCTTTAAGACTAAGGATGAGCTTGTGGTGGGGTATGCTATTACGCCGGCTTTTGGGTGAGAGGTTTACTGGTGGGAAGGTTTAGATGGATGTGAGTTGATGCATTGGATTATCCATGCGATCAGAGATATGACATGCATTCTAGGAGTTAGGAGTTCATGGGTCATAATTGGAATGGATCAAACTCCATGGGGTCACCATATCAATATTATCATGGATACGGGAAATGGTTTGACGTGGATAACGAGTGAAATTAATATGTATTCAACGCAAAAGGCCGTCTATCCTGAACTACATTTCCAATAACATCAAATCGATGCGTTCAACGAGTCTACATTGTAGATAAAGCCAAGGGCGGGTATAATAGGCCAATAAGAACAAAACATCAAGCAGCCTCCCGATAACACAGCTTAAGCCTGTGCCTTCTTATCTTCGATGAGTCTTGCAAATTCAGCCACGTCCTCTGCAGGGGCGGGGTAAGTGTGTTCTGGAGCAGGATATGCACGGCTCTTGACCTCATCCCTATATTGGGAAATGGCCTTCATGCTCTCGCCCCAGACATCGCCATACTTCTTGACGAACTTGGGAAGAAAGCGGCCGGGTGGGAAGTAACCGGACATGTCGACTTGCACGAGGACCTGTCCTGAACAACCATTGCCAGCCCCGATACCAATAGTGGGCACGCGAAGCTTCTTCGTGATGAGCGCTGCAACCTCTGCCGGTACTGCTTCGATGACCATGCCAAAGGCACCTGCTTCTTGCACAGCGAGTGCATCATCGAGGACCCTTAGTGCAGAGGTGGTGCTCTTCCCCTGGACCCTGAATCCGCCAAGGGCGTTTTGGCGTTGAGGGGTAAGACCGATATGGCCGAGGACGGGAATGCCAGCGCGAGTAATTTTGGAGATCGTAGGCGCCATCTCAGCACCTCCTTCTAGCTTTACGGCCTTGATGCGACCTTCTTTTATCACACGGATGGCCGATTGGAGGGCTTGCTCTGGAGAGAGCTCATACGAGCCCATGGGAAGATCACCAACCTATATGTTGGGGTTAGCTATGTGGGATGTATAGATAGGGATATGGGGTAACAACGTACTGTGAAAGCAGATTTGGTAGCCCGTGCGACGGATTTGCAATGCAACAGCATTTCGTCCAAAAGAACCTCACTTGTGTCTTCCATCCCTAATGCTACCATGGCCAGACTATCCCCGACAAGTATTACGTCCATGCCCGCATGGTCGGCGACATGAGCGCTAGGGAAATCATGCGCCGTGATCATGGTGATGGGCTCATTTTTCCGGTATAGGGACTGGAGAGTATTGATTGTGACAGGCTTCCGTGCATTGGCGGGGGTAGCACCCAAGGGTGAATGTGAACTGTGTCTCGTCTGAGCGACAGACACGGCGGGGTGCACAGGGGCAGGCAGCGACGAGGCTCTCCAGGCCCGCGAGCGAACGGTGCGCAAAGAAGTTTGAAGGGGGGTTATCAGGGCACGCGACATGGTGTTGATGGCGGGAATGATGGAAGGATGAAAAATCGATGGATAGATGCGAGACCGAGGAATCCGGAGATGAAGAAAGAGAGAGGTTTCGGACGAGTCATCTTGGCTAGGCGAGTCGAGTTTTTGTATTTGCTGTTCGTGATGTTTTCTGCAGCGCAGAGAGGAGAACGAAAGGTTGAGGGAGCGGCCTCTTTTGTTCAGCTAACGGACGTTGAACGTCCCTCGGTCCGAGCGAGCGAGCGGTGTGGATGGTGCAGACCCCCGAGTGCTGGAGGGACTCCCGGGTCCTTCTTTGTTTGGAAGGCTGATGTGCATGTTTGTCTGTCGGCTTTGGCCAGACGTGGGAGACGGTGCAAAGAGGGTTGAAGATCAACGGGCTGGTGGTGATCAAGCTCTGAAGACGCGGCGGTGGTTGATTTAATGCACCCCAGCGCCCCAGATTGGCATCGTGCCCAGCAGAGCAGTCAGTCCCTGGCGAAACCCAAGCCAGCAACACCAGCATTACCTGGGTATGATTTATTCTTTGTTTTCAGGGACAGCGCTCTCTCACCTGGCCATCGTGGTCCAATGGGATGCTGTGCGGCATTAAGTATAGAACCTGGGGCATTGCCTCTGCAGCGGTTTTCCTTTCCTTACCCATTGATGCTGAAACTGCCGCTGGAACAACGTTTCAACTCTACACAACTGACTGCCCAATAATAACCACCACCAGCCGCGCTCTATCTAGGTACTCGTGACGACACACGAACTGTGGCTCGCTCGCCGACTCGGTGGCGGTACCCACTCATGGCCGGATGACTCGCCGGCGCTGCTTGCGTGACTTGTTCCCGGGACTTCACGTGCCCAGACGACCTTCCTTGCCTCCCTCCAGCTCTCTCGTCTCTCCAACCTCCTCCTCTGCTTGCACTGCTGTCAAAACCCGCTTGTTTGCCCTCCACCAAGCCTCCCACTGTCGCATCCTACCTGCGCTCGTTCCAAACGCTCCCCTGCTTACGACAACTACCCCGCCAACAAAGCAGCCCTATCTGCTCATAAGCCCCTCCTCCCCCATCAATTGCCCCGCGACTCCAACCCATCGGTTTCACTTCCCAGTCATAGCTTCAAAACAGCTTCCTACAAGCCTTATACCACTAGAATAATCCTTACTCGGCCTTCACAATACACAATCAGAGTCGGAAGAAATCTGCCGGTGGCGAAATACTCCCTCATCCTTCAACAAGATGAGTAGCCCAAAGCGACGCATCGAGACCGATGTAAGTCTCCACCAGCTTCTAGAATACTTTTGATAGAAAAGCATTGGCTAATATTTTATTTTCTGTGGTGTAGGTTATGAAGTAAGTTGTTATGGCAGCAATATTTCGACCATATCGCTAACAGGTTCGCAGGATGTATGTTTATCATGGTACTCAAAACAAACCCACAATACAGAATAACTGAACGGATATAGGTTGATGAGTGACTATGAGGTCACCTTGGTGAACGACAATAGTATGTCGCTCCCATTATTCCTCAGTCAGACACTGACAAGACGCAGTGTCCGTATATTCTCTTAGACCGCCGAAGCTCCTACCAGCCTTCCACTAACACACCTCAGGCAAGAATTCTACGTGAGGTTCAAAGGCCCAGAAGAGAGTACGTCCATTCTACCAGACCCCCCAAACCTACAACAAACCCTAACAACCAATCCCAAACAGCGCCCTTCGCCGGCGGTCTCTGGAAAATCCACGTAGAGCTCCCAGACCAATACCCATACAAATCCCCCTCCATCGGCTTCGTAAACCGCATTTTCCACCCAAACATCGACGAGCTAAGCGGCTCCGTCTGCTTGGACGTCATCAATCAAACCTGGTCACCAATGTACGACATGATCAACATCTTCGAAGTTTTCCTCCCCCAACTCCTCCGCTACCCGAACCCGACCGATCCGCTCAACGGTGAAGCAGCTGCATTGCTAATGCGGGAACCGAAGAGCTACGACGCAAAAGTAAAGGAATACGTAGCCAAGTATGCAAGCAAAGATGCAGGAGACGAAGAAGGCGAAGACAGCGAAGACGAGGACGAAATGAGCAGCGTGGGGAGCTACGAGAGCGGAGAAGACGAAGAAGTCGCGGGGAATATGGATGAGCTTTGATTCCTACCTTGTCTTTCCAACCCTCTTCCTCCTGCGTTTCGGGCGTCGAGAATCATTCATAAGCTGGGAAGTTTTGGCGCAATATTGGCGCTCAGCTCTTTTCATGTCATCATTTCTACATTTTGGTTGGGACGGTGCGGGTTTCCCGGAATTTTGTTCTTTTGCCTTTTGGATATTTCCCTCTTTTTTTTCCCCTCTGGGTCGTCTCTGGGCGATGATGGCGAGTGACTAGATGATTATCAGGTGGGATTGTGAGAAGGAAATGGGGACTGACAGTCATAAATACTTAACAACATGGATGGATGCATGCATGCATGCATTTTATGATTGGGAGTGCGTGGGAGCCTGCAATCTCCTTTATTTTTTGCACCCCATTTTATCTATGCGGAATTGTTCATAGAGAAATTACTATACTTGTTCAAGTATTACTGCTTTCTACTTTGTGATGCGGTCGAATTCCGTATTCATCTTTCCTCGTAGGCAAAATCTTTACCACTATGATTTACGAAGTCGAGGTGAAGAAATGAAGTGGTTTATAGCCATAAAAATGTACTTATCTTGTCACATAATAGAGGGAAAATATCCTGATTCATGTCCTATACTTTACTCATCAAATTGACATAAACCATACAGCGTCTATAATCCTCGAAAACATGCGTCCTTAGAACATCCATCACAGCTCAACACAGTTAGCGTTTTTGGTTGCTATTTTCCGCGAGCAGCATTGGAATACTTCAACTTGCCCTGACATATTCAAAACCAGCCCTTCCCGTGACTAGGTTATCATGAGGCATATATTCAAGGACAAATATTAACATTTACCAATTGCAGCCGTAGGAAGCTAAAAAAGCAATGGTCGGTTATGACGTGGACGCAAAAAAGCGGCCCAAGCCCAGTCATTCTCGCAACTTGGATATCATCTATTGGAGAATAGCAACGACGATTCATGTTGGCGTGGTAGTTGGATAGTAATGAAATGACGAATGAGAAGGAGTTGAAAAATTGATGGGTTAGAATCTGGTTAAGCGTGCCAGAGGATGAGTTTTAAAATTTCGAGACGAATTGTTAGTGGATAGTATTCCTTGTCAGAATGGTGATTGGATAATTTGGAAGCATGGATGTATGACTGACTGGTCAGAACAGTACCTATCAAGCGACCGTAGAGCGGGTCAGAATGATAATTCCAATGAGTAAATGCTGCCAGAATGATAACTGGATAATGCTGGATTTGGGAAATTGCTCGTGGTTGGAGAATGCTGACCATAGTCAGATAAATGCCTGGCCAATGATTAGCTAGTCGTAGGACTATGAACCCTAGATTTTAGTAGTACTCTGGAACTAGAATCTAGGGTGAAAACATAAGCATCGTATCGATCACTAATCAAGCTGCCGGACGTCCGATGAGCGATTATCCACGCAGTACTCGTCATCAGTAGCAGTGACGTCTATCGATCCATGCATATACCAAACAGCAGAGGTGTGGCGAGGTTGTTCGGCGTGGGATGTCCAACGCATCAAGAAGATGGTCTGTGATTATTTAGAACGATAAGCGGTGTTTCGTTTGTGGATCTAATGACGAACGGTTTGTGGATATAATGGTACGGACCGCTTGTGCCTAGGATCTGATAGCTGGTAAAAGGATGAGATGTGGATGCAGTCGCCGTTTGTACCATTGCCCTGGGATATGGTAGAGGGATTCGATGACGTTGTGTTGGGCTAAGACAAGACCGATTAGGACGGAGTGTGGGCAGACGATGAAGCTTAGATACTTAAAAGGGGAGGTGAAGGATTGGAAGCATTGACAGTGTTTGATATTCTGCAGTTGCCTGCGGTTGAAGGATGTGAGGTATGAAGTCGGTGTTGGAAACTTGAAAATTAAAATGACCTCCCAGTTCGACAAATATTTACCAAGAAAAGAAGGTGGGGATCGAGCAGCAAGCAATAGGAAAAGGGAGTAGGCAACATAGCACATGTCCAACTTACCTCGTAGACTTGTGATTCTTCGTAGACCACATTACACGTCGGCATCAACATCCGCAGCATGCAAGTCAGATATTCTCCTTGGGGAAGGTTTTACGCCTAATGCCTTCAGGATTATAGGCTCAGAGCCCATCGGACTTCAGGGAGCTTGGCTTTCCCGCACATGTCGACAAGAACTCTCGGCCTTGAGCTTGCACCAGTTGCCGTGGATCTGAAAGGAAGGTTGAGATCGTGCATTATGCCTTAGGGCTTACCTTCCTTTGCCGGAAGACAGCTCACACCACGAAACCAAAGTTGCGTGTTGTTGATGGTTAAACGTATTACAGCCAAGTCCCCGATGCTGTTGTGTATACCGAAAACGCATGACACAGCTTATAGACGTGTTGCGTGCGAAGTACCAGGCTTCGTGGCTAACTGCCGCCGAGTTATGCTGTGTCTAGAGACAAGAATATAGACTGACGATGAAGGGAGACGCGGCCTAGAAAAAGGGGAAAGGTTCATGAAACATCTACTACCTATAGTCGTCTGTTGGGCAGGAATTCGAGGCGAGGACGAGTCGCACCAACGGATCCCAATATGAATGGTCGTGTCCTTCACCGAAAGTGTGTTGATTGGATAGATAAGAAGTTAGTATGCCTATAGTCATCTGCCGTCAAATCGAAGGTTGGTTAGTACCGGTCGCCATACATCCTCTCTGTACGACCCGCCTGGCTTCAAGGGAGCAATTAGCATTAATCCATGGGCTTGGGCCTGGGTCGATGAACTGTGTGCTGGATGGGGAATAGGAGACGGCGCTACGGGTTTCCTGAATGTCGAACGAAGCTTTGGACGACCATGCCTTGGGCACTCTTGACTTGGCTTCCTCAACTCCAACGCGTGGTGGTAAGGAAGGCGCTCCTTTGCCTGCATCTTCCGCAGCATAGCTCGAACGGTGATTGGAGAAGGATGCAGCCTCGTCTTCAGCCCTCGCCATTCGTCATGCTGGGCTGTCAAGATAAGTTGTTGGTGTCCGGACTCCGGGTGCCCGATCTCTGTCTGGTTTGCAGGGGTTGCACAACGAGATCTCTGGGAAGAGTGCATGAGTGGCCAGCTCGCAGCCTTGTCGAGCGTGTGCTCACTGCTCACTGCTCACTGCTTGTCGCCACACTCGCTCGCTCCTGTGCGGATTGCTTTTTTTTTCCGCAACGAGCTCGTGGTAATCTGATGTCAGCCATTTGACACAGTGGAAAGCCCAATTATAGCGCAGGCTGCATGTGCAGGATTGGAGCGGCCGTCATCTTCATCACCTCCAACCGGGAGCTTGGGCAGGAAGACAATCCGAATCCGAGTCGGGCGCAGGCTGCACGCTGCAAGCTGCAGAGGAGATGAGGAAGGCTAGCGACGCAGGGAAGCGAGTAAGTGCAGGTTGTCGTTGAGTGATGGTGGAGAGAGCGTAGATCCGGGGATTGGCGTGTTATTTCGCTGGTGCCCGTTGAGGTTAAGTTAACGGGCGCGGCTGCCATCACCCACGCCGTTCCCTACTGCACCTGGGCAACGAGAGTGCAGGTCGCCACGGGTCGATGTCGGGAGCGTCTCGATGGATGATGTGAAGTTGTGTCGCGCTTCGGGCAGTCCCGTCACGCCGTGGAGAAAGGCGGAGGGCAAGAAGCTTGAAACAAACCTGGAGCTGGAGCCCTGGAGAGGAACAAGAAGGTTAGCCGAAGCCACACAAAGGGGGCATTGCCTCTTCTGCCCGCCAACCACGACTGTGCTTCTCCGGTGGGAGGCCTAGAGCAATGCCAACCATCGTGATAGGCCCGCGACAAACTACTTACAATAACTTCACCAGATACATCCGTCGTCATCGTGATTCCCTCTTGATGCCATCTTTACACACGTCCCACTTCTCCCGCGACACATGTGCTGGCCGTTCTCATTAATTACCCGCACTTCCCGTCCTCATATTGCAAGATTGCAAGTTACATGCCTTCTCTCGCAATAGTGGTGGGCGAACTAGCAGAAAAATTGCCTTGGTAACCTCAGTTATGTACAGGGTTCTCCAGCCCCCGTCATATGTGTACCATGGACATGGGACTGATCAAGTCTCGGTTAGGGACTTCTTCGGGGAATGGCACGTTCGATTCGGCGTGGGGGAATTGTTTGTAAGAGAGGCAACGGGCATGATTTGACGATGCTTCTATCCACTTCTCGTGTTAGGTGATACTGCAGCCCGTCACCACTGTACCACCCTGAGGAAATTAAAGTGCCAATGTTACACACTGCATGAACCGCTTCTCCAAATGCAAGCTGCAGAATACATTTATTGCTGGGGATTCGACTTTTCACATTCACAAGTGTTTCAGCTTAATAGCGCGATGATCTCTCGGTGCCATAGCCAATTGGAGCTAAAGCCGCGGCGACCATTTTTCGTAGTAATCAAACGTGTAGTGATTGTCATAGAATCCTTTCCGTTTCTTCGATAGACGGCTGTGTGGTGATGTAGGTGGCCTTCTGAGATCTACAGAGTATGTCTGATATTGTTTAGGCACGGCTGACTTTCAAATGTTACAGTTCGTAGCCTACCACCAAAATGATTTCTGTAGAAATTAAAAGGACCATCAACTTCGGCTTCATAATCAGTAAGGTACGGCTTTCGATAACCGCCTATAGGACCGAGGTGGCCGATCAAAGCGATGGTTTTCGGCATCGTGCAAAATATCGCCTTGCCATAACAGTTGTAAAAGCGGAAGCTAGTGGGTAGCTGAAGGTTTCCCTTGGGTGAGTTTAGAACAGTCCAGGCTCTTGACTTTCCCTGATGCGATGCATATCGCCCGGAGCTTGAAATATGTGCTTAAACTTGGTTAAGGGTCCTTTCACAATGAAGTACCTCTACCAAGTACGTTCGACGTCCACATTTGATGCCCGAGATGCTGTTGTCGCGTGTGCTAATGTCGAGCATGCATATACGCGAGGTGCATGTGCAGCAAGCATGTTCTTCGGGCAAAATCTATAGAGGTTGCCCCTTAGCAATGTGATGTATCGTGGAATACTAAGATGTCGGGCAAAATGTTTCCACTGACCCTCGACCGAGTGGTGAAGCTGGAGACCATAGTGTTCATGCATATTGAAAACTCATATTTCGCAACAATCTGGTAAATTCCCCTAAAACGGCCTGCTGAATGCGTTACCGCGATTTTGGGGTTCTGAGTTGAGCATGAAGTCATCCTACTACCTGGGTAGAAATCGGGGCATGTTGTGGCATCCGTCACCGAAAGCGTGGATGTCAGGTCAATGCAGCTGCTGAGGCAACTCTGAGAATGATCCAATTATGCCATTAGAATCAAATTGTAGGCTCGGTAGCAAGAGCCTAAGGACAGTGGTTTTTTCCGGCTCAGATTGGTCACTGTCTTGAAACCAGACACTAAGCAAGAAGATGGGTGGATGGGCAGCCACCAACGATGCAAGCCTCGTTAACATGGTGGCGCTCAAACCCAACCAACGCATATTGTCTTGTTGGCAGATGTTGTGTGTTCCTGGGCGCGTTCTAGAAAAGTTTTAGCACGAAATCTTTGGCAATCAAGATCCACAGGCGAAGAGCCGCCTTTCGACCTCCACGTGGAGGCGCCTCTCCACCGCTGCGAATGATGCAGCATGAAACCAATCACGGCGGATGGAGCCCTGCGGAGAGGTCTCCAATCGGAAGATCCGAGAATCCTCGCTGAGTGTTGATGTTTTAGCACGGTGCCAAAGCCGGGACGACATACGGGTGAGAACGTCGAATTGCCAAAAGGTTTCTTTTTCCTCTTGTCCCGGTGCGCAATGATGTTGTTTAACTAAGGTATACCGGTATACCGTGCGGTCAAAATTCGGCCACCATTGGTGACTGTCAGAGGCAGTGTTTCGAATATAGCAACGACTTCTCGTAGATCAGACGGCAGCGAGACGAGCTTTGATGGCAGCCGGCGTCTCGTGATGGGCAGGATCGCCATAATGAGCGGCCGACTCCTTTAGAGCGCAGGGTAGGTGAGGCTGCTGTGTGTATAGGGTTTGACGGTGGGTAAATAGCAGATGAATTACGAGCACGTCGCCGGGTTGCACGCCGTAGTGGAATCAGAATAGGCTTGAGCAACGAGCAGGGGAGCGTGTGGGCGCGGGTGCATGATGATGGCGAAACTCGATGCTGATACAATCCACAACAACACAACAGCAAGCACGGGCGCTGACTGTGTTGGCTGCATCCTCTCACCCTCACCCCTCGCAGGGGCAGTCGGCGCACAGAGGCCTGGCTGCAAACACGTGCCATTACATGATTATTGCTGTAAGCCGGGGATGGCGCCACGCTGAAAGCCCTGGCCAGCATGCACCGCTGCAGAGGGATTGATGAGTGGCCGGCGCCCTTGTCATTGTCGCGTTGCCCGTGATGGAGGGAGCGTTGAGTCGTAATAGCGATGCTGCTCCTGCTGCTGCTGGATCTGCTCGCCGACCGCATCAGTCAGCGTGCGCGCAAGGCCAGCCGGGCCAGACGACGAAGAAGAAACACGGCCGCCGTCACCGTGGTGTTTTGTTCTGTTCGACCTGCGTTGGCCTGGCGCATTTCGCATTAGCAGCATGTGCAATCATGTAATGTAGCAATAATGTACAGTACCTACTCGGCCCTGTGCCTCTGCCTCTGCCTCTGCCTCTCTGCCTCTCTGCCTCTGCCTTGTCCTGCCCTGCACGATTCGCTTCGCTTGCTCGGCTGGCCTTCTGGCCTGGCTTTTGGGCTTCGGGGGCCCGTTTGGCGCGTGGGCATGTGGGCGTGGGCGTGTGAGGTTCTGCTGTATAGCTAAACCTCTGGACGCATCTTATCACCCTATGTAATGAGCGTACAGGATACTTTCACGACGCGCCAGTCCGCTAGGCGGGAGCGGTGTCGGTGTCGTCGGCTGGCTTGAGTAGCCCTCGCGAGCGGTCGGCAGGGTTCTTGACTCCGTGCAAGCCCTTACAAGCCCTTACAAGACGGTCTTTCATCCCCCCAAGACGGCCGTCCACTGCCAATCCGAGGCTTGCAGCAGCGTGTTCACCCCCCAAAAAAACGTGGCCATCCTTGCCCGCTCCCTCGCACTAACAACCACCGCCCTATCGTGCATTATTTCTCTCTGCCTCCCAGCTGGCTGGCTGGTCCTCTTCTGCTGCTACCCTAACCACGCTAAGATATCTTTCTCCTGGCCCACGCTGAGACCTCTTCTTGCTGCCGGTCCCCTTCTCTCCTTTCCAGGTCCTCCGTACTACCTACAACACCCAGCCTTACCCGTCATCCGTCCAGACATCTCTTTCTTCTCACCTCTCGTCCCGCCGTTTGAGCTAGGCATTACTATTCATTACGTCCATCGCCCCCGACCTCCCAAGGCTCTGCGTTCCCACTTAACCTCCCCCACCTCAGCCTTCCCTCCTGCTGTGCCCAGTCTCACATCTTACTGCACAGCTTGCAAAGCCCTCTCATGAATCAGTAAAGGTCTTTTATCTCTGGCCGCTTCTTGCCATTGTCATCGCCAATGGGGAACTCCAATGGAAAACCGGTAGTCTTTACCGACCAAGGTATGTCGCATCATGCATTCATCTCGACCCTCGTCCCCATTAAGCTTTGCCATCATCACCCATCGCCTACCTCATCACCGCCTCCGACCCCTTCAACACACCAACCTTCTCCGCCACTGTACTGACCGTGTGCTTCTGTAGTGAACCTTAACCACTTCCGTTTACTGCGTGTTGTTGGAAAGGGAGCATTTGGCAAGGTCCGCATCGTCGAGCGAAAAGATACCGGCCTCACGTTCGCGCTCAAGTACATCAGGAAAGATGAAGGTATGTCGCAACAATTCACACCTTGGGCTTGCAGCAAAACAGCATATGCGTGCTGGGTCCCACCCTCAGGGACGTCTGCTGATGCCGTGTAACAGTGGTACGATCAGAAAGCGTACGAAATATTATACGAGAACGACGGATGCTTGAACATCTCAATCATCCATTCCTCTGCAACCTTCGTTATAGCTTCCAGGATATCGAATATTTGTATGTTGGAGAGCAGCATGTTGAAACGCGACGAAGCTGACATTGGGTGCAGGTACATTGTCGTCGACTTGATGAATGGCGGAGATCTTCGATTTCACATCTCACGAAAGACTTTTACAGAAGAGGCAGTACGGTTTTGGATCGCAGAATTAGGCTGCGCGGTACGCTACATTCATCAGCAAGGTATCGTGCATAGAGATATCAAGCCAGACAACGTTCTGCTTGATTCGGATGGACATGTCCATTTGGCAGATTTTGTAAGAAAATCTTCGCCTACTGGATCGCTCCCGCTAATCGATTATAGAATGTTGCATCGGATTTCACACCTCATAAGCCGCTCACGAGCAAATCCGGCACGTTGGCATATTTGGCACCGGAAGTATACGAAGGCAAAGGATACTCTTGCGAGGTAGATTGGTGGTCATTAGGCGTACTATTCTACGAGTGTATTTACAACAAGGTGCGTTGAT
Source organism: Rhytidhysteron rufulum CBS 306.38 (assembly GCA_000467735.1). Lineage (NCBI taxonomy): Eukaryota > Fungi > Ascomycota > Dothideomycetes > Hysteriales > Hysteriaceae > Rhytidhysteron > Rhytidhysteron rufulum. Next base: position 26,425 of record AJFL01000667.1, on the reverse strand, counting down.
GGTGTCTGGCAACCACTGGCGGAGCTAACATACAGGAATAGCGTCCATTCGAGGCGAATAATCATGATGGTCTTGCACAGAAGATTTCAAAGGGAGAGCCCACTTTCCCCGTTACAAGCCCTCCAGTCTCCATGCCTTGCTTGCATGCCATCTCGTCACTACTTGAGAAGGATAGGTCTCAACGAATAGGCGCGATCAGTTTCAATTCGTTCGCCGACAACCCTTTCTTCCGACCCATCGACTTTGAGGCACTCGAGAGGAAAGAGATTGAACCGATCTTTAGGCCATCAAGTGATAAGACAAATTTTGACGCTACTTACGATCTCGAAGAGCTCTTGCTCGAGGAAGCACCCCTGGAAGCCCGTGCACGAAGGCAGAAGCCGCGAGAAGCTTTGAAAGAAGATGCGACCGAAGCGGAAATCCGTGCTGAAGAGTTGCATAAAATGATCGAGACGCTGTTCGAACCTTTCAATTACACTACCGTAGCTGAACACCGTCCTGCTGCCGTCGCCGTATCCGATGATTCCCCAGGCTCCCGGTTAAGTAATAATAGCAATACTACGCCAACATCTACTTCTTCACCCAACGACTGGCCAAGACCGATGTCTGACTCCAAGTCTTCTACGGAAGGTAATCTGCGCGTTACCCGCACCACTACAAACCCTCGCTCAACTACGCATTCGCCAAACGGCAGCCCGCCTCTCCCTTCCAATCCAGCTCACGCATCACCCTCTTCGCAACGTAGCGAACATGCCGATTATTTCCCTACGGACGGGACTGACACGATACCCCCGTCATTTTCCCGTCCAATCAACCGTAATCGGGGCTCTACCCGCAGCACTAGCATGGGTGGGGGAGTTCAGGTTGTCCTGAATGAGACTGGATCATGGTCTGATATGGCAAACCAAAGCTCTTCCATGCTTGCGGATAAGGCTGCAGCGGCAGAGAGACCCACGGGCATGCTCGGTTTCCTAAGCCGAAAGAAGGGACGCGATAGGAGCCCAAAGGCAAAAGAGAGGGGTGTTCTTGGCAAAGAGGGTGCAAGAGTAATCATCAGCAACACCTAACGATGCGGCCACGCTTCTCGACATGTTGACGACTTTCTTTTGAAACAATCGCGCGGAGTTTTGGTGCAGCATTTGGCCGATTCCCTTGATTCGATTTGCATATTCTCCGGTTCGTTTCTTTCTGCATTTGCTGCATAATATTGATACCAACCTTGACGTGCCGGCGGGCATTTCATATTGCTACATGCACTACAAAAGGGCGTTTTACGGTGTCATGCATTTGCATGCTCCTTGTCCAGGGGGTCCACACTTCCTTTACGGGCTCTGGGGAACATACTCTCCCTTCTCTGACTTGTTTTTTATATTTCGGGATTCTTGTTTCATTTTTCTCAATAGAGGTGGAGATGTTACTTTATACTCGGCGGCATTATGTTAGGCATCCAGGACGTCGTTGGAGGGTGATACCACGAGGCGAAAACACGACAGTTGCGACATGGTGGCCTGGATATGTGTATATGAAAGCATTGGGCGTTCGAAGCATTTCATGACAAATGCTAACCGTAAATTACTTCTGTAATCAGGAATACACCTTGTACTTATCACGACACCTTCCCCCTTGAGAGTCTAAGCAAGCCTTTGCCCATGAAAGAAGATACATAACAAAAGTGCAATTAGGGACAATGTGGAGATGACACATGACATCCCCAAAACCTAATGAATAGCAGTCGATAGGCCCCACTCATGAATTCAAACCTTTTAAGGTACTAATGCTAGTATTTAGCTATCGTTTAGATTCTTTGAACTCCTATAATCCACTGTTTCGTATTGTATTACCAAGAATCAGCCCTGAACAAGCGGAGTCCTACGGAAGAACGCCCGATCTTGAGGTTTTGATGTGGGTTTTTCGCTCTTATATATAGTGTTTAACATGATGTCTAATAACAAAACAATCGATTTTGATCCTCAGCTATGCTACAATTGAACAAGATCTTCTATTTATCCTTCCATTGGTGGGGGAGAGTGCATAGTGTTCTCAGCAAGTGTCTCCGTCGGAGAGATTGTTGCACCGTTTCTAACATATAGGATCAATCTACCTTTTCAACATCAAAAAAAAAACCATTTCAGCTTCTCTGAAACTTGAACTAAAAGCTATCATATATCATTCCTGGCGCTTTGTTTTATCTTTCAATATTCAAAATGGCCACTTCTGCGGCACCTGATACTATGAAAGTCATCAAAACAATCCCCGTCGCCACGGATCCTGAAACCAAACCACTGCCTCTCATTCTCACCACGGCCCCTCTTCCTGACTTAACCAAGTATCCAACAAACGTTCTCATCCGCACACACAGCGTAGCTCTCAACCCCACAGACTGGAAAGTTCCCCTATATTTCCATCCACCACCCAACGCCACAGCAGGCAGTGATTTCTCCGGGACCATCGTAGGCATTGGTTCCGAAGTGAAAAGGGACTTTAAAATTGGAGATCGAGTTAACGGGGCTGTTCATGGTTCTAACTCTCTGGATCCGCAACTCGGTGCCTTTGCGGAATATGTCGTTGCGGATCCGGATCTTCTTCTTCCTGTTGAAGAGGAAGAGTGGGGGATGGAGGGTGCGGCAACATTGGCTGCTGGTCTTGGGACTGTGGCTCTTGGTTTGATGTTATCGTTAAGCTTGCCATTTCCCGGAGAAGGGGATGAGTCTCCGGATAAGAAGAAGATTTTGATCCATGGGGGATCATCTTCAACAGGAGCATTAGCAATCCAGATCGCTAAAGCGTAAGTCATATCAGTGAATCACCATAACCCACTCCATCCAATCCAATCCAATTAACGAAATTCCCCCTACCTACCAGTTGTGGCCTCGAAGTCATCACGACCTGTTCACCCCCCAACTTCCCCTACGTAAAATCCCTAAACGCAGACAAAATCCTCAACTACAACGATCCCAACATCCTCAACCAAATCCACACCTCTACAAACAACACCCTCTACCTCGCCTTCGACACAATCTCCTCGCCACACTCCGCATCTATCTGCGCCGCCTCACTATCCCCTTCCCCCACACCTTCAGGAACCAAACCCATCCTCTCAGGGTTCCCGGGTATGAATGTTCAAGAGTCAGTTCAGAGAGATGATATCGAGGTGAAGGTTTCACTGGCATATACATCGTTAGGAAAGGAGTTTGAACTTGCTGGTCAGAGGTATCCGGTTGTACCGGGGCATAAGGAGTTTGTGGAGAGGTTTTTGGTATGGGCGAGGAGGTTGATGGGGGAGGGGAGGGTGAGACCACATCGGTTTGAGGTTAGGGAGGGTGGGTTGGGGTGTGTTATTGGGGGGTTGGAGGATATGAGAGAGGGGCGTGTTAGGGGGATGAAGTTGGTGTATCGGGTTTAAGAGGGGTGTGATGTTGTATTAGGGCATTTCCCTTTCCTGAGCTTTGTTGTATTCGTCGAGATGCAGATGGTTTTCAAAGTTATCCGGACACCCTTCCCATAATAAGGCTTCGTCACGAGGGTTAAGTCCCCTAGGCAAGCGGCTTTAGACGCCTCCTGCCTCCTAATGTCCAGGACCTTGTCCCTATTAGCTAAGAGGCATTATTAGAGAGGTTCTTAGATCCCTTAGAAAGATAGCTCAATAATACCGTTTAATTATCAGGATCGAGTCTGCTAAGTAACTGGCTGTAGGCGCCTCCTTCCTCATCTCCACCGCCGCCAAGATATCCATAGTGAGAGCCCCCTCAGCAACTATATTCATTCTGGTTGGTGTCTTCGCTTTGTACCGATTGTGGATAGCCCATTCTATGTCTGAGATTCTCCGAGCGTGATTCCCTGGTGTAAGATGGCTCAGGCTCGCGAGGGCGGTCAGGAATTTCTTTGACCATTGTCAGGGTAGGAGGATGGGCGCGTTGGAGAAGGCTTGCGCGGGTGTGTCGTTGATGGGTTGGCGGGAGCGCGTCTTCTAGGCTTTTTAGGCCCCAGTGGTGCAGGATCTTCTGCGCTGGCGTGAAGCGGCCTTGGTGTGGGTTTGCGGCTTCTTGTTGATCGGAGGTGGGTTGGTTATTCATTGTGGTTGTTGTGTGTCATTCGGGGTTGTGGATTAGAGGTTGTGGATTAGCGGTTGTGGATTAGAGGCTGTGGATTAGAGGTTGTGGGATGTAGGTTGTTTTCTGAGAGTGACGTTTGTGGAAAGCTGTTTGGAGGTAGCGGTGAGGTGGGGTTAGAAGGCTAGAAGTCAGTGAAGGCATGATACGCACCCGACGAATCATTAGACTGGAGGGTCGGTGTGTGATTTCGACACCTTGAGAGGACAACTGTAAGGCTCCAGGAAGGCGGACCGGGTCTTTACACCGCTTTTATGAAGAGTAATAGGGATATGAAATTCACGTGACTTTGAAATGTTTTTATTGTATGAGATACCCAGAAGGTGGAGTGTGATACATTAAGAAAAGAATAGGGGAATGAAATGATGGTAGCCCGATAATCTATGATAGAGAGAGGATATCTTCTAAATACACTACCAGATCCTCTTAGCCACCATAGCATACCTACTCACACCGCTTAGATCACCCATCCCCTTCGCATCTTTCTCCTTATTCCTTGCTTCGCGAGCCTTTAGTGCCTTCAAAGCCTCGGGATCATCATCGTATATCCATCTTCGCTTATCTTCCCCGACCTCGACGACACCCCAACCACCAATTCTTTTCCCACCGGTATCTACGTTCATGGCTTCCCGTTCTTTCATCCCCCTGTAGCGGCTGCGGGCAAAGCTTAGGAGACACATACCCAATACGAGTTTTATGGCAAGGAGAACGAGGTAGCCTAGGAGGAACACCATGACCATGGTTGCCAAAGCAATTGCATCGTCAATATTCCACCAATTGAAGGCCGAGAAATTGTAACCAGTAGCAGAACCAAATGCAGATTTACCCATAGCACGTCGGAAGAGCTGATCAATATGGGCTAGAGCAGCAGTAGTGGCGGGGGAAGTCGTAGTTGCGGACTCGGTACTTAGTGCCGTTGCTGTCGAAGGTAATGGTGGCGGCATATGGGTGGCGATGAACATATGGTAGGTTTGAATGATGGCACGGATGAAAAGGCAGGCAAGAGGAAGGACAGGAAGCCCCAAGCGTTTCGTTAGGTTCTGGTCAGCGAAAGCCTTTCAAAATGAGTATCAATGACTGCGGCGATTGTGTGGGGTAATAAGCTTACATTCGAGTAATAGTCTTTGGCTAAAACATCAAGGAATCGACCATAGATAGCAGGTTTTGTGATGTTGAATTTGGTGATGTAAGCATGCTTTAACCAGTCAATCAACATCTCACTACCCAACACTAGCAGGAATGGACCTAACACCTGCCCGGTCCATTTAGGGAAGAAGGTGAAAGCTTTGGGAATGATGCTGGTCGTCCGTAGAGGCGAGGAAGAGTTCGATGACAGGAAGTTACCACTTGAGGAACCGCTGTCGCCACTCCTGATAGTCAAGCCGCCGACTTCAACGACATTTCGCATCGCGATGATCAACAACATCAACCAGAGCTGAAACCGTTCTACCACATCGGCACAAGTGAGCTGAAAGAGGTTCTCCTTTTCAAACTTCTTGAATACGGTGCTTTTGATCTCCACAAATTGATTAGACATCAGGAGGGTCAACAAGGCATTCGAGTATGAGTTCACTGCCACATTGAGAGTGATGACCTGGTAGAACAGAGCAGCAGCGTGTATCACATTATAAACGAGGGCCAGGATGAACATCCAGAATGGACGGATGACTTTGCTTCGTCCGTCGGCATTTCGGTCGAGCGTCTCACGAGATAAGAGACATTCAAGGACGTCTTGGCCTAACGCTGAGAACAGACGATCACAAACCTGGTGAATGTGTTAATGACGAATATAATCATTCAAATGAGCTGACCTACCTCTAGGACGTTGTAAATAACATAAAGCTTGATGGCCGCCTGGCCCCGAATGCTATGGTACATTCTACTAGCATCAAAACGCATGAGGATCGCACAGCTGGCGATGACTAAAAGTCCCTTGAGAATATCGGCCTTGTGACTCGGCAATAACGCTGATGGGGTGGACTTTGTTCTGCGATGTCGATATAAAGAGCTCTTTGCACGCCGTCGCTTCGGCTCTAGAGCGATTTGAGTTGCTCGGCTGTGCTCGATAGTTGAAACTGACCGTGTTTGAGTCGTAGGCATAGATTCGGATCTAGTTCTTGATGCTTCTCTTGATGGTGGTTCGGGATTCGCAGTCGTGGTTTTTTGTCGTCTTCGCCAAACCCTGCCCAAACCCGAATAGACAAAAAGCCCCAAGTCACGAATTTCTTTCACAAAGAAAGCCCACCACCATTTGATGAGGATCCACAACGCAATCACGAATCGGAGAGGTAGAATGGTGAGAACAAATAGCCATGCATCAAGGCAAGCAAATGCCCCAAAGCCAAGTACTTGCTCGAGTTGCGGAGGTAGCCAAAGAAAATTTATCAGGCGCTCGAACTTTATTTTAGAAGACTCGTAAGGAAAGTCACTTGTTGATGACCGATATATGTACAATGGAGAAGGTCTGTCGGCAGAGAGTTCGAGCGAGAGGATCGTGGGGAGAGACATTGGAGGAAGAGGCATTGATGGCGGCATTGGTGAAGGGATGGCCCTATCTGGCATTGCAGAAGGCTTGAGGCCGGCGGAGCCATTGGTGCTGGTGTCTTTGGATTCAAGATTGAGTGGTGGGGGTACTGGGCGGTTTGCCTTGTGAGGACCGTCTTCGATGCTATGGATTGAAATTCTTTGGGAGGATGGTTTCCGGTGAAGCATCGTTGGGTTTGATATTGTCCTTGTGGTAAGCCCTGGGCGTCCTCCTTTTAACTCAGCCGCAGCGGCCTTGAGTGCGATCACCTCTTGTTCTTGCTTTGCAGCTAGAGTTTTCGAGTTGCTCCGCATACGACGGTCGGTATTACCAGCCCTACTTCCACCATGACTTGCATTATCGTCCTGCATCCCCCCTCCAGCGCTTTCCTGAGCATGTTGCTCACCGTCTAATCTCGGCGATGGAGCGAGCGTTCGTGTCTGGTCTTCTGGTATCGGGGTGGCCGCACGGAGTGGAAGAGACGTGGGTGAGGAGGTCAATTCATGGATTTGTGCTGGTGATAGCTTCAAGATCCTCTCTCCGTGCTCTGAAGAGGTGGGAGAACTGACCATCCCAGCACTACTTCTTCGTCTGGCATCGCCGGGGCGTTGGATTCGTGGAGGAGGTCTTGAGTCTGCCGGACTGTCTAAAGAGACAGCCTCCTCGTGGATGCTTTGGCGCCGGCCGGTACTACTCGAGGTGGACGTTTTGACCTCAGGTCGCTGTAGAGCAAGTCCCTCTTTGGGCAAGGTGGCATTTCCCACGATTGGGGATTGATTGGGGGTAGGAAGCTGGTCATTTTTCGTTAGTTCGGAGGCGGCATTACCGGTCGTGTCTTGTTCTCGCACTCCATTCATGGCGTGCTGAGTGTGGTGGATCGCGGAAGGACATGTTGTGGTGGAAGTATATTGCGGCATTGTATTTTGGAGCTTGGATGATATTCACGAAGGCTTGGCACTCCTTCGGAAATAAACGGCCTCCCAACCCTGTAATGTAAGAATGTACATTCACGCGCAAAAACCGTAGGAGAACTAGATGTAAAAGTTACCAGTGGTATTTACATGTAGGTGTAAGAGCACATTTCCAATTCCTCCAAAGGAAGAGAATGTTTGGTTCACATTCGATAGATCACCTAGGTACTCGGCAGAGTTCTTAATAGGGTCTAGCGTTGGTGGGAACGAGAAGATGCAAAGTTAAAGCAGACATCACACATCACTCTTACACCCTTCATTGACCCTACAAGCTTGCCATCTTACATTCCCCTGGACCTATGTCAATCCCCACCGCTCTTATGTGCATAGTATATCAACCTAGTATATTCATCTCATCCTACCCCCAACATTAGAATTATTTTGGCAACCATCGCTATCGAAACTATGGATCATGAATGGACACCCGACGTATATCGAATTGTATTCACTTGGACTTGAGAAATACAGCTTGTGGCCACCTATCATATATATTCATGTAGCGATGAAATACCAGAGTATAGGGGGGATACTTTGTAAAATGTAAGGCAACGAACGTTGGATACGATACGCAATAGCTCTACATTTCAAAGGGAAGTATTGAATTTAGAAGACAGTATTCAATTCTGCCGTTTCTTTTTCTTATCTCTTCTCTTTCTTCAAAAGTCATTTCCAAAATCAAAGAAAAATTAGGCCAGCAATGATGCCAAGGTTATTCATCATTGACGGCGCATCTTCGCAAAGCTTTAAAGGAAGAAATTTTGCGATCTTAGCGACCTTTCACGTAATAGAACTCCAGGTGTTGACCGTATTCAAGAATAATCGATATTAGTAGGAAGATGTCGATTGTACGGTTCATTTCTACAAGAGCAGGATATCATTACAAAAGGAAGTTGACGAGTTCATGATGGTACACTTTTACATCAACAGCGGTGAATATCTATCACGCGGGCACACCTCGCTTATTCCCGACAATACGCATATAACAAAGCAAAATACTCAAAATACCAGGAATTGGCCCTACCCTATATAATTATTATATTTTCCTGTCCCTCTCAAGCGGAAAATGGAGACTAATAAACAGCTCAATATGAAATAAGTACTGCTGGTTTGTCCTAAGGCCATTACCTCAGGTTCAATTCTTGATCCGCTTAATACTTTTTTGGATTATTTTTTATTTTTGCATATTTTTTCCCTGGGCACATATATATCACCCTAATTTATACCTTTTGATTAGATTTTTATATTTATGAATTTTTCCTCTTTATTTGTGGGATTGTACCATGATTCAAAACTTCATATCATTTCTACCAGAGTCGTACTTGCAAACAAAATCTCCTTATCCGAACATACCATTCCACAAACCAAACCTCCAACCATCTAATAGGTATAATACCAATCGTCCAGCCCCTCATTAACGCGCTTACCCTCCCTAACTAGCTTATTACATCTCCAAAAATAAAAATCCATAACTAGTGTCAACACAATACTGAGAACCGAAACCGCAACCGTAATCCAAACACCAGTCTACGTGCATTCATTAGTTTAAAAGACTCAACCAATGTTTCGTTTCCAAAGGAACAAACTTACCGTATACTGTGGGCTCTCCGAACTCTTAAACGCAACCCCAGCAACAATCCCACCAACCGCACCCCCAATCATACACGTCGCCGATGCAATCGCCCGTTTCGAATGCGACGTGATATTATTCGCTTGAAAGGTAAGCGTACACGGGACGCCGAACTGCAAGAAACCGACACCTGACGCACACAAATCAGTAAAATCAGTATCAACCACCCACCTTCCACTCCAACTTACCCAAAAACGCCCCAAACAACCTCGCCCCATCATTCTCCGCAAACGCCGTAATCAACATCCCCACAGCCGTCAACAACTGATGCACAATAAGTATCGGCCCCCTCAGCCTCAACCTATCACTCAACCAACCGGAAAAAACCGCCACAAACGCAGCGAAGATATGTGGAGGCGCAACCATCAATTGACTCATTGCCTGCGAATACCCTAGTCCATGTCTATATATAATCGGTAGGAAATAGGCATACGCGTATCCTGGTAGGGTACTTGCACACAGATTAATCGCCCAGAAATAAAGCTTCCAGTCTTTGAGATGGTGTAGGATTTTTCGCGTGCTGACTTTATCGGCTTCGGCGTCGCCGCGGTCGGTCTCGATGGAGTTGAGAATGAAGGCTTTTTCGGTGGGTGTGAGCCAGGCGCTGACTTTTGAGGGGAAATGTGGGATTATGAACCAGCCGAGGCTGCAGACGCCGCAGGTTATGGCGCCTTCGACTATGAAGATCCCTAGTTTTCATGGATGGGTTAGTTCGGGTGACTTGAGATGGATGGTAGGGGAGAACTTACACCTCCAACCATTCAACCCATGTGTCCCAGCCAACTCACTCAAAGCATAAGCCAAGATAGCAGAGAACCCTCCAATAACAACAGATAAGACCCAGAATCCAGCTAAACGTTTCCCAACATCGTATCGAACGTACCAACAACTGATGAGATAGGTACAACCTTTACACATGTTAGTCAGGTGATATTTCGCCTTCAATCATTCCTTTTTTGAATATACAAACCTGGCATAAACCCAGCTTCAAGAATCCCAAGAATAGTCCTACAAACCACAAGCGTCTTCCACGAATACGTAAACCCCATCCCAATAAGCGTAGCACCGAACCCGAGTCCAAGGAACGTGAGCCAATTTGCGGGTCCTGCTATCGGGAGAATGAGGTTCTGCTCTACGTTAACAAATGCTCTAACCCCCCAACCTAACCCCCCAACAAACTTACGCTAGGAATCTCAAAGAGGCTAGGGATAAAGTTAGTTTGGGGGCAATGGATGATGGATTTAGGGGAAGGGGGAAAAGGAGGATACTAACATATACATAACAAAAAATATCATAACCGCAATCGTATACCTCTCTCCAACACCTAACTGCAAATCCGATTCCATACCCGCCACCATAGCGAGACCTAGGTTCGTACGATCGACTAGGGAAATCGAATACATGAGTCCCAACATAGGCAACAGACGCCAGTCAATCTTGCGTCTAGATATCTCATTCTGTCAGTTACCACATACGCAAACAGCATAATACGTTTATAGAGAGTACGAGAACATACATAACTTTCCTCTGCTGCGCCTTACTCAACCCATGCGCAACCTCAGGACACGGTACCTCATCCCCCGAACCCCCCGAACCTACCTGCACATCCTCAATATGCTCATGATCGTGTTTCTCAGCGCTTCTACGCAGTTTCTCGATGTAAGCAACGTGGGGTGAAGTTGTCGTAGCTTCAGCCATCCTCTTAATACCACAGATAAAATAAATATATATTTACGAAAACCAAACCCGTCCAAAAACAGGCACAAAAAGACAAAATATATGCAAAGCAAAGCACAGGCCTAGAACCACCCCATCCATCCCCCGTCCACCCCCTACTTTTGAACCCTCCTCACCCTCCATAAACGACTCGCATCCAACGTGTCCGTCCCTAATCCCTCTGTCCCGATTGACGCATGCCAAGATAAGGCGTTAGGACCAATGGAACTTGCTTATACCGGAAATGTCATGAACTGGTACTAGAGCTTGTTAAGCGAGGGTTTTGTACGGGGATGTGACTGTACGTAGTAATATGCCGCGCATCATAGGGGCTTGGGAATCCGGGGATGGAGCTTGGTGCACTGACTGCCGTTGTCATGGATGAGGGGTAAACTGGGGAGATGGGAGATGGAATCCTGGAGCTTGAACTTGTGGGACTGGGGTGTGGGTGATATGATCCTATGAGGTATGTGAGGTAGGGGATAGGACTTCTGGTCGTTGGTGATGTGTTTTTGAGGCTATTTTCGGCTGTGATGTAGCCACGAGCGTCGAAGCTTTGGGAGAGGTGAAGTGTTGTGTTTCTCTATAGTAGAAGTTAATGAGAAGTTGTATGAATATGACTACAAATGGATGATCAAACGTGAAGGAAAAGCAAAAACGCGGATCTTGTCCCTGCTGCGGAGAGCATGCTTGGCGGATGGGTAAATGTATCCGAGAAATGTACCAACACTGAAACATCAGGTTCAGTCGACCTAATTTTAGTGTCATGCGATATCATACGATTGATCTGACTGTATCACTACTGCCGTCTAAGGACCTCCTTTTCAGGATCTTGTTATGAATGGGTTACTTATATGGTACTTTGAATTTAAGAAACGACTTCATAGCCTCTCCATACAACCCACCCCCTACTACACGAATGAGTTAAGTTAAGCTTTTATAGGTTCTTATATATATAGTTACCGTTAGTTTATTCGTTTCGAACCTGTGATATATATCAAAGGTTTGATGTTTTGGTTGGATATCGACATCCTCCTTACATCGAGCTAGAGATCCTTCGACCTATATTTGCACTTTGACATTAAACGCATATAGCAGAACGAAAAACTGATGAACAGATGAATTGTTTAAAGAAATCAACGGAATAATTCCGGACTATTATGATAAAGGGTAGGCGGATATATGATGTCTACACCTCAAGAAAAGATAAGGAGTGGAGTCAAAACACTGCGTGGGGTGCAGCGTAGTTAGCTTAACGATGATCATGATGATCACGAAAAGCATGATGATGATGAGGATGAGCGGAGCGTTGATCGCTTTCTAATTCTGTCGAAACAACTTGAGTGATGTATTAATCTTGTTTAGGTTAGTGGGATGTTGATGAACGTTCACTTCTTAGGGTAGATGCAGGTGTTGCTTTGGTTATCTTTATATATCCAGAACTATAACTTCAAGTTCCCGGTATAGTACAATACATTGCCTTTAGTTACTTCGTATCAACTGTCTGAATTGGCGATCATGCATTCCGGATCACTCAAAGTAGTCACTATCAAATGCAAAAGAAGCAAAGTTTTATAAAATCATTTTCATATTTCCCACTCCTTGGGCTAAACTACGCTACTATGATTATTTCTCGCATCCAAGGCAAGAACACCTTAACCCATGCAAGAAGAAAAAGGAAATCCCACACCCGAAGCAGGAAGATGAAAAAGAAAAAAGAGGTAATAGAAAAAGGGAATCATTTTTTACTCTCCATCACCACTTAGCCATGCATAATGTTCTTCTACAAGTGATTCATCTCGCTCGTGTATCCCGGCTGATCTTGCATGCTCAGGAATCGGTATAGTCGAAAAAGGCAAGGAAAAAAACTATTTCATCCCATCTCAATAAGACCGCGTGTGGTCCGTATGGTGGTTAAAGGTCGTCAGAGGAGAAGGAAAAGATTTTATCGACAGCTCGTCCTTTGTCGTCTAGACCTGAGGAGCAGCCTTGAGGACCTCCGCAGTAGCCTCATCCTCGTACTTCTGGAAGTTCTCGACGAACAGCTTGCCAAGCTTGGTGACTTCGCCCTTGAAGTCTGCGGTGCCATTCCATGACTTGGCGGGGTTGAGGAGCTCATCAGGAACGTTGGGGCAAGTCTTAGGAACGGAGAGGTTGAAGGTCTCGTAGACTTCGAACTCTTGCTTTGCGAGCTCGCCAGAGTGGATAGCGTCGAGGATGGCACGGGTGTACTTGAGAGGGCAGCGCTTGCCGCCGGTGGTGGCACCAGCACCGACCCAGCCGGTGTTGAGGAGCCAGGCATCGGCTTGGTGCTCGGCGATCTTGTTGGCCAACATCTTGGCGTAGCGCATGGGGTGGAGGGCAAGGAAGGGCTGGGCGAAGCAGGAGGAGAAGGTGGCCTGGGGCTCGGTGATACCTTGCTCAGTGCCGGCCATCTTGGAGGTGTAACCAGAGATGAAGTGGTACATGGTCTGCTCGGAGTTGAGCTTGGAGATGGGTGGAAGGACACCGCGAGCGTCGCAGGTAAGAAGGATGATGTTCTTTGGGTGCTTGGAGCTGACGCAGGGGATCTTGGTGTTCTCGATGTACTCGATGGGGTAGGCGCAGCGGGTGTTCTCGGTCAGGGTGTCATCGTCGTAGTCGACAACACGGGTCTCGGGGTCAAAGACGACGTTCTCGAGGATAGCACCGAACTTGATAGCACCGAAGATATCGGGCTCCTTCTCGGCGGAGAGACCAATGCACTTGGCGTAGCATCCGCCCTCGATGTTGAAGACACCCTTGTCGGTCCAGCAGTGTTCATCGTCACCGATGAGAGCACGCTTGGGGTCGGCAGAGAGGGTGGTCTTGCCAGTACCAGAGAGACCGAAGAAGACAGTGACGTCTCCGTTCTTGCCCTCGTTGGCAGAGGAGTGGAGGGTAAGGACGTTGTGCTTGACAGGCATCTCGTAGAAGAGGACAGTGAAGATACCCTTCTTCATCTCACCGGCGTACTCGGTACCGAGGATAACCATCTCCTTCTCGGCGAAGTTGATAGCGACGGAGGTCGACGAGGTCATACCAGAGGTGTATCGGTTAGCAGGGAAGGCACCAGCGTTGTAGATGACATAGTCGGGGTGGAAGCCCTCGAGCTCTTCGCGCGACGGGCGGATGAGCATGTTGCGCATGAAGAGAGCATGGTAGGCGCGGGCACAGACGACTCGGACGCGGATCCTGTAGCGCTCGTCCCATCCTGCATAGCCGTCGACGACGTAGATGCGGTTCCTGGTGTTGAGGTAGTCGACAGCACGTTCGCGGTTGATTCTCCAGACCTGAGGCAGTGGTTAGTCATCGTGGCTGGGGAAGAAGGCTGGAGACGAGGGGTGAGGGGTGAGCGTGAGGGTGGGGGGACCACGTGATGGGGCTAGACCCCAAGGCGGGTAGGGGCATCGACAAGTCATCCCTGCCGGCAGCCCATCCCACCCATCCATGATGCGGGATGCGGGGCACGCCACTTCATGCAACTCCCACATGGGACGTTACCGATCTAGAGCAGCTCTCGGCAAGGCGCCAATGCTTGGATGACGTTCCCCGGTCCATGTCTTCACGAGACAGTAGGATGATTTGGAAAAACCCTCAAGGTTGAAAAAAGGGAGAGGGCACAAGACATTTGGAATGCACTTACATCGGGTGTCATCGGCTTGTTGACAGGGCCCCACCAGACTTCGCTGGACGAGCTGTCTTCCTTCACGATACGCTTGTCTGAGGGCGAACGACCCGTCTTGGCTCCCGAGTAAGCTGATAACGCGCCAGTCGAGGTGATGGCTGAACCACTCTCGTAGACAAGCGCATCTTCGTAGAGGGCGGCGACTGAGGGGTTGGCGACCTAGTGAGGCACCATTAGCACCGATGCGGTAATATATATTGCGCCGGTCTGACTTACAATGGCGACACGGTCATAGTCGATGTGTGCTTTCTCGTGGAGCTCCTCCTCAATCTCAGTGTGCTCCTTCTGGGGCCTGGAAGTTCACCAGTTAGCTTCTACCTTCGTGGCAATCAATTGGCCCTTCTCGAGGGAGGGTCGACTCACTGAATGCCAGTGGGGTGGAGGGCGGTCTTGTTGACGGTTTGGGAAACCATGATGTCTGGAATGGATCTGGTAAGAGAGGAAGAATGATAGTTCGCTCGCTGCTGTTTTGACACCTGTTGACGGACGAAGTCGTGGGCCAAGGGAGCTGGTGATGATGTTCGAAACGGAGGGGATTGCGTTCCTTTAAAAGCTTCAGCCATGTCGACGTTGCTCGGAAGGCGATTCAGCGTAGACAACGATATTGCCTGGTATGGGTCAGCTAGGAGTGCTCGAGCTGCTAGCCGTTGGTCCTGATTGGGTCTGGATGGGTTCGTGGGCTTGGGCCGAGGATGGGGAGGGTCGAGGGAGGTCCTATTTCTTCCGAACGTTAACGAAGATGGGTCGGAGCATGTAGGAAGCAAACAAGACACACATTGTGCGCCTCCGGCTCTCTTTATGCGGCCATAGCGGCACGCCGACCGGGATGAGGGGAGCATTTGCGATTGCCTTGTCGCATCTGCTCAATCGCGAACGTGGTCAAGATGGACACACGCGTGCATCGTTGAGGGCGAGAACGATGTCATCAAGCAAAGAGCAACATCACGAGGAGCTCAAAGGGCAGCATAGTGGAGGGTCGCCTGGGCGGCTGGCAGCGGCACGAAAAGCTTGGTACCTGGGAGAATCTGGACTACGGGCGCGTCTCTGGCCACGGCTGCTTCTTCCCCGCAGTGGGCTGCCATGTGAATACGCTCCCCCATGTTTTTCTTTTACCAAATCTTCGTCATTGTGCTTTAGAGCCACAGTGAGCAGCCCCCCATTAGAAAACCAGTAGCGCTGCAAACGGACCAGCACTTCAGCTCCAGACAACGCCAGACTGTCCATCACAGCACTAGAATCAGCGATCCCGTTCTGATAGCAGCAAGAGCAGCAACGAGCAACATCAACGCAGTTATTGCTTCTTCTCAACAGCATGCACAAGCAACCAGCATGCTGGCCTGCATCGCCTGCAACGCCTGCCGTCGATAAACGCGACGTCGCACAACCTCGGGTGAAATCGAAATATCGGACGCCAGGCACCGCGTTGCACGAAACAAGGCCCAGGTCCACCGACCGCGATAAATCGATTACGATCCCTAGGTAGACCTAGGTAGAGTAGTAGGACAGGTGGATATGGATAGTCAGCAGGGCTTGTGGAACATGGCCACCTCCAAAACTGCCGGCGCCGCCTCTTTGCTGTCTGCTGTCTGCCTGTCGCACACGACTTTCTCCCCAGTAGGACGCGGCCAAAAAATAATCCCTCAAACTTACATAGCTGATACGCACTTGTTGCACCGCCCAACAGCCTCCCTTCCGACGCGCCTGGAGCTGCTCCCCCCATCCGTCCGAAATCTCACGAATTACCGGGGGAAGTGGGCGATTAGCGCACTCGCCGCTTCTCCACAGCGAACCATCTTCGGCTTCTTTATCGACCTCTGGGGCCTGCCGTCATAGCGTCTCGCTTGCTATGCTGGCTATGACAGCAGCGTCCGCTTGGGCTGTCTTCTTGGCCGAACAGCACGTAATCCGGGTTTTTTCTTATGCGCGCCCAGCATCTCCAAGCAATTCTCTTCTGCTTCACTACTGTGCTTCTCGAAAAATGCCTCTGTAGGTGAGTGAGCGAGGTGGCTATTAACTTAGGATACATTAAACGTTATACATATACATAATCTATCAAAGACAAAGACCCTTGCTGGCGTCGTCGTATGCAGGTCGTGTGGTGTACATTCTTTCGAATTGAATTGAATTCCAAAAACAACCCATCCCGATATTTTGGTTCCTCATCCAAGGGACCCTAGTAGGCTCGGTCCGCGGCCGAAACCAGGCCTTAAGCGGTATCACCTTCCTGGCGCTTCTTATTCTCCTTCTTATTCTTACGTGCTGACGGGCTGAAAGCACCCTTGATTTGACGGCCTCCTTGGAGATACAGCCACGAGCAGATAAACACAACGGCAAAGTTGAAGACAATATAACCCCCTAGATTATGCGTTAGAAAATCCCGCAAAGACGCAAAAGAATCGGAACGCATCACTTACACATGATACCAAAATCCCGCCAGATGTTCTTGGGGAAGACGTTGAAACTTTGCGCGAATACTGTTCCGCTCGAGTATTGGCAGAACCCACAATCCCCGTTGGGTTGTGTCTGCACATACCCACCAGCCTGTCGAGCATATTCACCGGCGTAAGAATCACAGCTCTGCCCCGATGGTGGAGGGAATATAGCAAGTTCGTTGGTGGAACATCGGATAGGAACACCATCTGTCAACAACGCCAACATACCTTCCAACAGATATCTGAACGGTGAGAGCCAGTACATCCAGCTTTGCCAGAAATGCGGTAGGGCAGGGTACGGGACGACCACGCCACAAAAACTGACGACTACACAAGTTAGCAAATGGGAAGTCGTGCTAGTGTGTCATCAAACTCACTAAAGGTGAAGAAGAGCGGGACCAAAAGAGATGCCAGCAGATCGTTAGGGGAAAATGCGGCAATGGCTTGACCGAATCCAAGATAGAACATTTCCAAGACCATCACAAACAGCCACATACTAGCTGAGGTATAGGTATCTCTTGGGAACCACGTAGCCCAGTACCAACAGCACCCTAATGGAAGTTAGTGTGGAGCCCTCCCGACAAGCTAACTATATACTCACAATAGATCGTTCCAGCGACGATACGATACGGTATTTCACTTAGAATAGCACCCGAAACGAACGCGAACCAAGAATAGATCTTGGAGTTACCCTCTCGAGAGTTGTAGATTGACCTCATGTTCAAGTATCGAGGCTGCAGTTGCTGGATTAGCGGAGGAGTGATAGTGAGAGTCATGAAGACTGAGAACAGCCTTGACTGCATATCAACCTGACTGTTTCCAAGATGCCAGAACGTAAAGGTATTGAAGAGACCGGTGAAGATGTGAAGCATCATCATTCCAATAACGTAGGGCGGATCTCTCCACATAGCAACGAAACTGCGCTTAATGACGGAGAGCAGTTGTGTACCAAGCGGCATCGCATACTCCCGTTGGTCTCGTGTCTTTTCACCGGTCGAAGCTTGTCGTCGGGTCTTCATAATTTCTTGAATATCTTGGCTAAGCTTCTCGTTTTCAGGTGAGGAAGCCCAAACGTCGCCCCAGTCTTGACCACGGTAGTCTGGATTTCCAGCTCCAATGGCTTCTAGCATGTACTCTGCTGGGTTTGCCTTGGGTGGACACTTCTTCGCGCCGTTCTTTTGAAGGTAATCCAAAAGCTTCCGACTATCATGTCCAAGCTCGCCGAAGTACACGGTACGGCCTCCACTCTTGAGCAACAAAAGGTTATCAAAGTTTTCGAAAAGGACCGAGGAGGGTTGATGGATAGTGCAGAGGATTGCCTGGCCCGCATCGGCGAGTTTACGGAGGAATCTAACAATGTTAAACGCTGCTCCAGAATCCAGACCAGAAGTAGGTTCATCAAGGAACATCAGCAGTTCAGGCTTGCTTGCTAACTCCACACCGATGGTGACTCGTTTCCTCTGTTCGGCATTGAGACCCGCTCCGACCTTTCCGATAGTAGCACCGGCAATGTCTCGCATTTCCAAAAGATCGATAATGTTTTCAACGTAATCATACTTTTCTTGCAAGGGGACTTCTTTCGGCTGACGCAATTTTGCAGAGAACTGCAATGCCTCCCTTACAGTCGCCGTCGATTCATGAACATCCATTTGCTCAGCAAAACCTGTGGATCTTTGAAAAGATGACGGTAGCGGCTTCCCATCAACAAGGAAATCACCCGTGACAACACCAAATCGGATTCGTTGGGCAAGAGTGTTGAGCAGAGTGGTTTTTCCGGCTCCAGAGGCACCCATGAGAGCAGTCAACTTGCCTGGTCGAACATAGCCCTGAACATCTTGTAACAATCTCCGTTCGCCTCCCTCATAAGGAATGGTATAGTTGACGTTTTGCCAGGTGAAGATTGTCTCGTTTCCTGCAACCCCTTTGACCGTATCTTTAGCATTGCTATCGCTGGACTCATCATGAGGACCACCAGCACCCGCAGCTTGACCCTTTCCAGTCTCTTCATCCCTGGGCTGAGAGTTGTGTTCTAAGGCCTTTTCAACAGTCTTCGGCACTTGTCCTCGCTTGTAGATCGTGACAGCGCCACCTCCCTTGTTTGGCTTTTGGAACTCCATTCCAACAGCCGTCATGAAAACGAAGAAGAGGAAGAATGCAACAATGATACCAAAGTTGCGCCAGAGATGTGATCGCGAATATTGGTATGCCACAGATATGTAATCTGCTCCACTCACTGTGAGCGATCCGGGTTTGCTACCTTGGATAGCACAAGACTGATATCGTGTCTCTGTATTGGGGATTGCCGGTACAATGTAGGGAGGAACACATTGAATCTCCAGGTTATAAAATTCATTGGCCATTAAACCCTCGAAACCGTACTGAACGGGGTTGATCCAACGAAGCCAGGAGAACCATGGGTGCATTTTGCTTGGAGGAATCAAATAACCGGTGTAGACAACAAGGGCTTGAATAGCCACACCCGTTACACGAGTTGCAGCATCAAGAGAACCGACTAATGCTCCACTGTAATCTGTAAGTATGCATCATTGAGGATTGTCCGGATAGGGTACTCACATGGCTCTGAAAAACGCGTACATGGTCATGGTAAGGATCCAGAGGAAGAGAAGACTAATGAAAAATTGCGAGGCCGTCCGCTGGAGATTTGCCATAAAGTAAACGAAAATATCAAATAAGAATACCTGAACGAGTACCAAGGGCGCGTCAACGACAGTCTGCGCAATAGCGTAGGCCGATGGTCTGTAGAAACTGAAACTCTTGTGCTTAAGCAAGATTGGACGACTCGAGAAAGCAGCTGTCAGTTCGGCCATGGCAAGGAGGGCATTGAAGAGCAACATGAAGAAGATGACACCTCCTCTGGTGAATACTCCTTCAGCAGTAGAAGGTAGATTGAAGAAAAGACTGCCGACGATGAGGGCTTGGAATACAATACCACCCCATTTACCACCAAGCGATTGCTTATCACCAATCATGACAAGGAATTGACGTTTAGTACAAGCCGTAACTTGTTTGTGGAATGGTAGGGTAAAGTTCTTCTTCTGTGTTGCTTTTGTGGCAGCTTCGCGGCGTTCTTCTGCCATACGAGCTGTCTCTCGATCGAATTCTTCGATCTCAGCCAGATTCTCTTGGTGTTGCTCGCTTTTCAAGAAAGCTTCGCCGAACTGTTCCGGAGAACGGGGTATCCGATTCTCAAATCCTTCTTTGACATTTCGCTCGTGTTCATCCGTGACTGAAGTGAGGAAATCGGATGTGGTCCAGCGTTCCGGATGAACGAAACCCAATTCTTTGAAGTACTTGCCAGCTTTTTCCGTGGGTCCAAAATAGCAGCACCGACCTTCGTCGATCAATAAAACCTTATCGAAGAGCTGGAAAAGTGACTCTCCAGCCTGATAGAGAGCGACACTAGTGGAGATTTGGGCCATGTTTGTTAGAGATCTCAAACTCTGGACATATTCCAATGCAGTGCTTGCGTCCAGACCCTTCGTGCTATTATCCCAGGACTGAACGGAGGCTTTTGTAATCATAGCTTCGGCGATGCTGACACGCTTCTTTTCTCCACCGGACACACCGCGTACAAACTCGTTTCCAACCTTGGTGTTCATGGTGTGTTCAATCCAGAAGAGTTTTGAAACGACCCTAAGGAATTCGCGAACATAGTCGGCTCTTGACTCACCCTCCTTTCTAGATGCCTTTCCTGGCGTTCTAGTTTTGAGAGCAAAGCTTAAGGTGTCTTTTACCTTTAATGTAGCATAATGCAAGTCATCCTCGGGATTGTAGAGAACCTCGCTGCGGTATTTCTTGGCCATCTCTTTGGCATTGGTGCCCCCGTAAGTGACATCCCCAAGAATATCTTCGTATCCAAACCTTTGGTTGCCAATAACTTTCAAGAAGGTAGAGCATCCCGCTCCCGGCCGGCCGAGAACAAGCAACATCTCCCCAGGCTTAACGCAACCAGAGAAGTCGTCAATGATCGTGCGCACGGGTGGCTTGCCAGCAGTCTGGCGCGGTCCTTTGGTGACTAGGTTCTTCAAAAGGCGAGGTAGGCCCAGGAAAATATCTCCAACTGTAGGCTGTAATGCCGCTCCGACACCCATCCCTTTTACGGTCAGGTTCTTGAACACGACACCAACATGCCGAGTCTTCTCTTCCTCGGAGGCTTCTTGTCGAGACTTGCCGAACATCCTCGACATGAGTCGGTTAATCTCTTGTTGCTCTTCATCCTCCTCATGTGTGGTGGCGACCGGGCTTAGTTGATTTGAAGTACGGGTCATGCGTCTCGATAATGTCTTGAACAGTTCATCTTCAGTCAATTTTCGTGATGGAGCACTGGGTCGTCGTGAGTGGTCGTGATGGGCAGGTTTGATGGCTGCGAATCCAGTATCATCGCCCTCACTAGAGTCTTCATCGTCGAGCTCGGTAGCAACGGACTCGCGTCGTTGCTTGAGAGAGTTGTCTGGGATTGGATTTTCTTTTTCGTCAGGTGAAGGTACTGCTGTGCTGATTGATGTTGAACCGGCAGATGGAACTTGCGAACTGGTAGGTGCGTTGGAGTTAAGAGGTCCACCTCCGCCATGATAGTCAAGGTACGTGTTTCGATTGTTGGCGCGAGGCGTTTCAGCCCCGGTGGGCGTGGATGCCATATCTGTGTTTGCAGAGGGTGCAATGGATCCAATATAAGATTGTTGTCGAGTGGAATCTGCTGGAGTCTCTATCCAGCCGCCCGGCAAGTCGTGAGGGGTTGGTCGCTCGTCATTGCTGGCCATGGTGACCGAAGTTGCCTTCCCTATATAATGTTAGACGTGGTGGTGGAAGCAGCGATTTGAAACCTACCGCAGGCAGGAATACAAAGGAGCTTGCCTTATCTGATAGAGGAACTGATATACCCTCTCAAGCTAAGATGCCCGTGTCAAGCTCTGTTCTGTACCTTGAAAAGAGGATACACAATTGAGGCAGCACATTAACAGGAATACACTCCGTGAGGAAAAATGAGATTGTCGGTCCGTAATTGGCTTACGGCCGTACTTGGGAGACGTGCAAATATTATTAGCTTGGGTATAAACAAAGAAAACGACGACTCTGAAAAGCTTCCTGGGGAAGGGTGGAGCTATGTAGTCGCAAGAGAGCAGTGTGGAGCAACATTGTGGATTGGGGCTTATTGAAGTCTAAAACTGCTAGCAGGTTCAGCACTTTCGGCGCAAAGAGACTGGTATGACATTCACTCAGGGAAATTGCTGGAGGGTGTCGAAGTGTTGACGTCAACTAGCGAGCTGTCTCGACATTGTACGCGATTAGGGCTATCGGCATCGGAAACGTTGTACAGCGAACCAACCACGATTCGTACAACCCCCGACTTCCCGGCAACGCTGTGGGGTCCACGGGCTCTCGGTCTGCCGATTATATAAGGCAGTCGTCGTCCTCTCTGGTGCTTCGACGACGTCTTCCAGCAACGGCCCGTTATCCTACCAAAGCCAATTTTTTTTCCTCTTCGTTTTTAGCAATCAATGCGAGCTGAGGCTCGCTGCTCGGGTCCGATATAAGATGAATCAGATAATCAGCTGTCTTGCCAAGCCGCCGTTGCACGTGTTGGTCCTCTTTAGAATCTTTAGAAAGCAACCACAGGTATGATAGCGATCTGGAACCATGCCCCAATCTCCGCTGCTCGGTGAGATCGGCGCTTGGATCGGACGAAAGTTGGTCCCTTTTCCTCCGCCTGCGCTGGACTTGTTGCCATGTGTGGTTTTCAGCTAGATCACTCAACTTGTTGCCTGGTGGTTGTGGCCCACTAACAGATCAGCAGTAGTACATAAGGTTCATATGATATTCCTTCGCTTGCTTCTATTCTAAGACAAATGTGTAATTGCAAAACCGGGCATGCCAAAGCCCATTGCGTTTTCGCTGAGCTGTGAAACATCAAGCTTTTCCTAGGACCTCCTCTTGCTGCTCTTCGTTATATTAGGCCGTAAAATGTCCCAACTCATGCTGCCAAAGATTCCATTCCGCGCCTGCGCACACCTATGCCCATACTCAAACCTGCTCTGTATGTCCTGACACATCGCCCACTATTCCCTTCAGTAACTCTGGCACGATTTGCGCCGCATCGCCTTGAAAAAACCAATCACGCTTCTTCAACCCACTTCTTGGTATGTCTGCCTCATCCATATTGATAACACAGACTCGGGCTCCTTTATGCCTAGCACTGTCAACGTATCCAGCCGCAGGGTAAACCTTCGCGCTCGTTCCAATCACCATGATCAGATCAACACGGCCCGCCGACAGGTATTCGTCGATATCATTGATCGCCTTCGAAGGCAAGGCTTCTCCAAACCAAACTACCCCTGGACGTAACAACCCGCGTTTGCATTTTGGACAATGGGGTAAATCTCTAAGGGCGAGTTCTGGTAAATCCACATTCTCATCAGAGATATCCAGTTCCCGAGCAGTATCTTCTTGCTTCTCATGTATAGCATCCGAAACAGCCTTCCTTGCTTCGTCGGATGTTGGGTCAGTCTCGTCGGTGGGGATAGCAAGGGCTGGGACAATAGGGTCTGTGTAATTGTTCGACTCGACGTAGTCACAAAAAAATTCAGAGCATTTGACATCGAAGAGCGAACCATGAACGAGCTTCAAACTTTCTTGAGGATGGCCAGCTCGCTGTGACAGACCTAGACGGTGCAGGTGTTAGCAAACGTTCTAGTGTTCTAAACAGGAGCTATTTCGTCTAATACGAAGGGACGGCGAGACTACCATCAACATTTTGGCTCAGGGTCATGAACCCTTCCTTCCGTCTCGCCAACTCTGCCAGAGCAAAATGGGCCGGGTTTGGCTTCACGCTGAGCGCCATATGTCTTCGATAGTTGTAAAACTGCCACACGAGGGCAGGATCACGGTCGAAGGCTTCTGGTGTTGCTAGTGAAGTTGCGTCGTGTGTTCTCCATAGCCCGCCTGCACCTCTAAATGTAGGGAGGCCGGAAGATGCTGAGAGACCTGCTCCCAGAAGTGCTATTATTCGTTTTGACGACTCAAGGTGATTTCGAAAAGACTCCAGGTCTTCGGGGGGAATGTCAAGCCCAGGAGCAGCAGCTGAGGCCATTCTAGTGAAACGATTAGAGGACAAAGACACTTTAGCAAACGATGAAGTGCTGTGAATTAGTGAGAATCGAAGAGGAGGCGGGAGCCTGTCCAAAGGCAGCATTTATTCGGACCCGTGGACATCTGAGTGTGTGTGTGTGTGGGGAAGGAACCTTGGGCGCAGCAGGTAGTTACACGACCTACGTCAAAGTCGCGCTTGGCTCTGTTATCGATAAGGACAGGCGCGGGCGGTACAGCTAGCCTAGCCTAGCTCATAGAATAACCCGGGGAAGTTCTTCCCGACGCATGCTGGCACCTGGCTCGTTTGATGTCCTCGCCATCCAGTCCAATCCCATTCACTCGATTATGACATCCCTTCTACGCTCACTGTCCGCCGCCTCAACGGTGCGCGCACGCTTCACGCCCGCATTCCAATGCAGCCGCCGGACATTGACCGTGTCTGCCGCTGAGCTGAAATTCGGCCAGCCTCTGCACGAAACCCATCCGCATTTACTCAAATCTGGGGAAGGTATCTTCCTAATCGATCCACAAGTCTGCATCACGACTAACATCATGCACAGTGACCCCAGGAATCAGTGCCCTCGAATATGCCAACCGCCGCTCCAAGCTTGCCAAATCCCTTCCTCCAAATTCCGTAGCTATTCTCGCTGCCTCAGATGTAAAATACCGTTCGGGTGCTGTCTTCTACCAGTTCCACCAGGATCCCGACTTTCTATACTTGACTGGTAATCATATCGAGTGTCATAGGAGCGAGTCAATCAACTAACTCTATAGACAGGTTTCAATGAACCAGAAGCTCTAGCAGTAATAGGTATGGGATCCTCAAGACAATTACTCGTGTCTCCGCTAACCCCACCCAGAAAAGCTCGATGATGGCTACGAACACAATTTCCACCTCTACGTGCGCCCGAATAACCCCAAGGTTGAACTGTGGGATGGACCCCGCTCCGGCATCCAGGCCGCAGAAGATGTCTTCAATGCTGATAAAGCAGGAGATGTGAATTACTTGCCGAGGATCCTTCCCGAACTCATCCGAAGCTCAAAGGAAGTCTACACGGACCTGCCAAATAACTTCATAACCAAGTCACTATTCACTCGATACCTTGCTGGAGTTGATCCATCAAGGCTGTCTGGCGTTGCTCAGGTCTTCCGCGAAGCGACCAAAACTGCTGTGAAACCCCTTCGACCGCTGATGAACGAGCTCAGAGCTATAAAGAGTGAGGCTGAAATACAAAACATGCGCAAAGCAGGAAAAGTTTCAGGACGAGCGTTTACAGATGCCATGCGATTGGGTTTCAGTGGGGAGAAGGACTTGCATACCTACCTAGATTACCGATTCAAGTTGGACAACTGTGATGGCTCTGCATATGTACCTGTGGTAGCAGGAGGTGAGAATGCTAACACCATACATTATGTCCGCAACGATGCACTTTTCCGAGGTGATGAGCTCGTGCTCGTAGATGGTGGAGCCGAGTACGGCGGCTACGTAACGGACATAACTCGCACATGGCCCGTAAATGGCAAATTCTCCCCCGCACAACGCGACCTTTACGAAGTTGTCTTGAAGGTTCAGAGATCTTGTATTTCGCTATGCCGGGAAGATGCCAATTTGACGCTCGACGAGCTCCACAAGATAGCTGCAAAGAATCTCAAAGATGGCTTGGAGCAATTAGGCTTCGGCATGTCCGGAGACGCCATTAATACGCTCTTCCCTCATCACCTTGGTCACTATGTTGGCCTTGACATACATGATTCTCCAGGTTACCCGAGGAGTAGAAAATTGGTGGATGGTCACTGCATCACTATCGAGCCGGGAATATATGTTCCAAATGATGAGAGGTGGCCTGCGCCTTTCAGGGGAATGGGAATTCGAATTGAGGATAGTGTATGCGTGCAGAAGGAGAATCCGTTGGTGTTTTCCACGGAGGCTGTGAAGGAGGTGAGTGGTCTATTTCCAATTCTTGACACTTGCGTACCGGCTTACTGATTATATCTTAGGTGGTTGATATCGAAGCGCTACGAGATTGAAGAAGATCCACTCAGAATCCAAACGACTTTCCTGTAAATTTGACATGTTCCACATAACGTTAGCATAAATGTATGATACGGCGTCATAGTAATTACTCTCCATCAAATAGATAAATATCCAATCAAACCAAACCAAACCAACTCAACTCACTCAACCTCCCCCCCAGAGAACTCCCTCTCCCCCACCTCCGCCCCCTCTAAAAAC
>AJFL01000662.1:0-18978 GCA_000467735.1 Rhytidhysteron rufulum CBS 306.38 | reverse complement strand
TTATATTGCGGGTGTGGCTGTTGCGGTGGATAGCCGCCAGGTCGTGGAGGTGTATTTGATTGCTGTGGAAGTGGAGGTGGTTGCTGATACCTTGAAGCCTGTCGAGGGGCTTGTCCATCGGGCGTAAGGGGACTGACTGGGCTTCCTATTCCGTATGTATTCTGATATTGGGCTGCACCATGCGCCTGAACTTGCGGCCGCAATGGTCTATCAGCGGGCGTCGGAGGGTTCACGTCATAGCTTGTCTGACGCTGAGGTAGATTCTGTGGTACTCGCCCTTGCTCCTGCCAGTGACCCTGTTGCTGAATCTCACTGCCTACATTTTGTGGTGGATGTGGAGGCAAAGGAGGAGGGGGTCGTTGTTGTGGGCTGTTATATCTATCTTGTGCTTGTTCATGAGGCTTTGGCGGTTTAGGAGGTGGTACTGGTGCCTGTTGAGAAGGAGCAGGACTTGGTGTAGCTGTCATTTGCATAGACTGTCGCCATTCTACTGGTGTTGGTGGTACTGGGGGAGGCGCTGGTTGACTGCTAGCAGGGTTGTATTGCTGTTGCTTCGAACGAACTGGTGGTTCTTTGGCAAATACTCCTCGTAAGACAGCTAGAAAGTCAAATAAGGTCGATTTCTATTGTATTCGTCAGCATTTCGGGTTCATCACAAGCGCATAATATCGACATGCGGGAAAGGCGAACGTACATCCCAATACTTTCCCCATTGCGCCAAATACGGGTGATATATTCTACCATCTCCACCAACATGTTGACCAGGTCTAACCAGCATATCCTGAGAGGGTGTAACGTATACTATCGGCGATTCTCGGGGGTAGGCATGTGGTACCCATATCGCGAGGGGGAAGCCATATGTAGATCCTCGAAAGGTGACGGGTAGGGTACCGCTAAGAAGCAGCAGAAGCGCGGAAGCACCATTTTCGTAGGCTGCAGCGCATTGCTATGTTAATGACCATACATGGTATATGAATTGGTGTACTCGGCTGGGTTTAACGTACTGTAAACTTCCGTCCGCGGTGAGAGAGAAGGGTAGTTTGAGAGGGCCTCGGCGACATCAGAATAGGTGCGGTTCACATCCGCATATTCCTGAAAAGATTGGTTAGCAGCCGCGCGATTTCTGTAATGATTTAAATGAACATACGCTTGGTAATACGCTATATAGCCAGTTCAGAACTTTCTCTGGGACACCAGCCATAGCTAGGGATTCTGCAGAGGTGGTCGTGGCGGGGAAGCTCCATGGAGCGGAATGCGGTTATCGGGCCATGACATCTGAACTTGGCGCGCGACAACGTGCTCAATTCCAACCACATTTCTTGATTGCTCCCACATGCAACCAATTAATGGGCTTCGAAACAACGATAGATGTGTGGTTTTAGTTCATCTACATTCACTGTGGAAATCATAGCAAAGAATTGTGTAGTACTCAGTAGTGGTGCATCAATCATGACATACGTATATATTCATTTTCGTTGGAGGGTATACATCCTTGCTCGTTACAACGATCACTGGGCAAGAGCGAGAGTTATAATAATACATAATCCGTGGGGAATCTCCGATAAAACGCCAACTCAGCGAGTGTTCCCATAACCTTTAAAGACCAAAAGTAGGAAAATACCAGATTAATGCTGGCTCCACTCGATCGTGTTCAGATCGACTCCCTCTTGTACCAGTTCCCACAATGGACTAAGTTCTCGGAGGAAGGTAACCCGTTCCCGGACTGCCTTGAGAACATAGTCGATCTCGGCTTCGGTTGTAAAACGTCCGATACCGAAGCGAATACTACTGTGGGCACTTTCGTCGCTGTTGCCTAGAGCTCTGAGCACATAACTGGGCTCAAGGGAAGCCGATGTGCAAGCGCTGCCTGAAGACAAAGCAATGTCTTTGAGAGCCATAAGTAAGGACTCTCCCTCGACGTAGGCAAATGACACATTCACGCAACCGGGATAATGACGAGACTTGTCACCATTCAGAGTCGTATGCTCGAGCGCTAGAAGACCATCTAGCAATCGATTCGATAGGGAGGTGATACGTTTAGCGTCATACTATGAACAGTCAGCTGCTGAACCGGTACAGAATGCCCAAAGCAAAGATATAAATTCAAGGTGAGATCAGAACCCCTGCACAATTGGCAACACAGTAACTTGATAAATCAAGTTACTTCAGAAAGCCATGCATGTTTTAAGCAATTCATCATTGTAACACATAAGCAGACAAGGAAAAATTTTGACTTACCGCCATCTCTTCCTTGCATAACCGTGCTGCCTCACCAATACCAATAGCAAGATGAGGAGCAAGAGTACCGCTTCGAAGACCGCGTTCTTGACCTCCTCCGCTAATGATAGGATCGAGCCGGACCCTAGGTCGGCGACGGACGTAACACGCTCCAATACCTTTAGGTCCGTAAATCTTGTGTCCAGAAATAGACATGAGGTCAATGTTCATCTTATTTACGTCGAGAGGAATCTTGCCAACAGCTTGTGCGCCGTCGGTGTGGAAGAAAACCTTTTTGGATCGGCATAATTTTCCAATTTCTTCAATGGGTTGTACTACGCCTATTTCGTTGTTGACAGTCATGATGCTGACAATAGCAGTCTCTGGTCGAATGGCAGCTTCGAGCTGAGCCATGTCAACAAGGCCATTGGCCTGTACTGGAAGGTAAGTAACGTTGAAGCCTTCGTCCTGCAGGTGACGACAGCTGTCAAGGACACATTTGTGTTCTGTCTGGCAAGTAATGATGTGGTTTTTCTTGCCTGATCGCTTGAAGAACCTTGCTACACCTTTGATGCTCATGTTATTGCTTTCAGTGGCGCCGCTTGTGAAGATGATTTCTTTCGGGTCGGCGCCAATGAGGTTAGCGATATGTTCACGAGCTTGTTCCACAGCTTTCTCGGTTTCCCAACCGTAAGCGTGTGTTCGAGAGTGGGGATTGCCATATAACCCAGTCATGAAGGGTAGCATCGCATCCAACACTCGGGGGTCTAACGGCGTAGTTGCCTGCATGTCCAAGTATATTGGTCGAGTTCCCTCATCCATTATAGTTGCCTGCTTAAGAATGCCTAGGTAAGTATAGTTAGCATCGAAATTCCAAAGGGAGGTGGGAAGAAAAATTTACCAGCAGAAGGACTGAGCATCGCATCAGCGCTCAGTCCCGTCGTAGGCATGGTTGCATCCTGTGGCTTCGTCCCCGTCTCCTTCAAAAACGCCTTTTGATCTGCTTTAATGGCAGACTCGACATTGACAGTCGCGCTGGTGGGCTTGGTCTCCGACACATAGCTTCGTCGACCATTGCTGCTGAGGGACACGTAGGTCTGGGGCGAGAAGCGGGAGAGGGTCTTAGAAGGGTATCGGCGAGAATATACTCGGAGGGCCTGTCTCGCAGCGGATGGAGCAATATTGGACATGATGGAGAGGAGGAGGTGGAGGTGAAGGATTTTGCCTCTGAGCTCGGAAGCTCGTGGAGAAAGAGAGTTATCAGATCTGGATTATGTAATTGATGGCCCGTGCATCCCACGATGTCCGCAAGCAGTCGTCCGAGATATCCGGTTCAAGGCAATCGAACTTGGGTCGAGATGGGACTGGTAGCGCACCATTCCCAGTAGCCGCCCTGATGTCGTACGCACATTGTTCACTCCCAGCCAGTGGCATCCGCACTCAGCATTCGAAACTCACACTCCATCCATCTACATACGCACACGCGCACACGTCAGGCATTCCGCAATTCCAAGACCACGCCAAGCCTCTTAGCCACACCCACGGGCCTCGCTGCGCCACTTTTGGTTCGTCATAGCAATCCGACCTGAGGATATTGAAAGAACCCGCGGTCCGCTGGCTTTCTTCTCCTCTCCCGTTGCGCTTCCACCTCCGCACACTTTGCAAATACCATTTTCCTACGCACCCACCTTCACTCTACGGTCCTATCCTATCTGATCCTATCACAAGCCTATCCCAATGAGCTGGAAGGGAATAACGAAGAGCGTCACTCGGGTATGCCATGCTGACGATGTACCCGACCTGCTCAGAACTGGGCTAACTTGGGTTTATACAGGCGCCGCAAACCTTCAAGCAACGGTTTAACCTAGTACGTGGACCTGCACCCCTCTGGAGGCGCATCGCGAACGCTTCCGGAGATTTCTCAGGGTTTCGTAACTGACGCGGGGTTTTCGCACAGGGCGAGATCACCAAAGATCCGGTCTATGTAGACGCAGAACGTCGCTTCGAAGAATTAGAAAAGGAGACAAAGAGACTACACGATGAGTCTAAAAAGTAAATTTCTGTACCTCCTGGACCTTTGCTTCAGCATCGCTAACCGTTACTAGGTATTTCGAGGCCATCAATGGTGCGTACATGTTATGCTAGATAGTTCGATGCTAGGGGGTCTGACAGAATGATGCACAGGCATGTTACAACACCAGATCGAGTTCTCAAAAGCAATCCAGGAAATATACAAGCCGATATCAGGGCGCATGTCGGATCCGGACTCTTTTGTCCAGGAAGGAAACCCCGAGGGCATAAGGGCGTGCGAAGAGTATGAGGCAATCGTGAAGGAACTCCAAAGCACTCTTTCGCCCGAGCTAGAAATGATCGAGACCCGCGTGATACGGCCGGCGGACGAGTTGTTGGAGATTATCAAGGCTGTTCGCAAGATGGCGACCAAGAGAGATCACAAACAACTCGACTACGATCGCCATCGGGCCACACTGAAGAAGCTTCAAGACAAGAAGGATAAAACTCTCAAGGACGAGAAGTCCATGTACAGGGCTGAGAACGATGTGGAGCAGGCGACTCAGGATTACAACTACTTTAACGATCTACTCAAGGATGAGCTTCCCAAGTTGTTCAGGCTTGAGAGGGAGTTTATCCGACCTTTGTTCCAATCATTCTACTACATGCAGTTGAATGTATTCTACACTCTGCACGAGAGGATGCAAAGTATCGATATCGGGTATTTTGACCTGACTCTCGACATCGAGGCCGCCTTTGAAAAGAAGCGCGGGAGCATTCAGGAGCAAGCAGAAGCAATCTCCATTACAAAGTTTAAGACGACTGGAGGTCGAAGACCTGGGCAAAGCAGGTACGGCCCGAAAGCCTTGGAGGCGAAAGCAAGTACTGGCGGAGCATCGTCAGTAACAACGGAAGATGCGCCGCCGCCACCGTATAGTCCAAATCCACACAGCGCGTTATCCCCTCCATTGTCGGCTTCGTCATGGGGTTCTGCAGCAAAGGGTAAAGGCCCAGCGCCACCTCCACCAAAACCCAAGCCAGCGAGATTCAGCGGTGTACCGCCAGCAGAGACGGTCACTGCACTCTACGACTATGAGGCGCAAGCAGAAGGTGATCTCAGTTTCATCACCGGGGATGTTATTGAAATCATTTCGAGAACGCAAAACGAGAACGAGTGGTGGACTGGCAAAGTAAACGGAAGACAAGGACAGTTCCCCGGTAAGTTGTAACTGGTTGAACCTGGTATTTGGGAGATATGGCCGCTAACTCGGGTTTTAGGAAACTATGTGAAGTTAAATTCTTAGTTAAGATTAAGTACTGCGGTGACGCAGTGTGTTGGTTAGTTTTTAAAGAATTTTGTTCAGCATCAGGTATCTTCTTTTCTATTCTTCCCCAGGAACGGGTCCAATAGATGCATTTACCGTTCAAGAAGTGCTCTGCTCTAAAAGATGAGGTGCATATTGGCGCATTCCCGAGTTAAGCCGAACCCGCCGACGTCCTGATATCACCTGATCCTCGACGCTCTGAATACGACCTGGAACGCCCTTCGTCCATTCCGTATCCACAGCATCGGTGCACAAGAGTGGCAGACTGTTCACAGCCCCTCCCCCGAAGCTGTGCTTAACCCGTTAGCGTAATCCTTTGGACCCCGCATTACGTCGGTCGCTCAAAGGACGAAGGGGATCAGCAGTTGCGTCTCAACCACAGGCCGTTCCAGGTTTCACATGCACCTTGTGTATTAGTACTATATAAATTCTACTTATCTCCAAGTCTACATGTTCAATATCGTCAATCTTCCGTACTGCGTATCATTGTATTGTTCCCCCAGTGCTTCACTGAAAATCAATTGAATTTATTTCATTCACCATGGCATACGAATCCCAAATCTCCTTTACCCTCGACACAGTATGTTTCTGGTAAGCTCGCTCACACCCGCAACCATCCGTCCCAACCAAATCCGTCCATACCAACCCCCAACCACAGGAGCTACCTCACCTACCGGCGCCTAGCCAAAGCCCTCGAAACCGTGCGTGAACAGCACCCGAACTCAGGCGTAACCTTCAAGCTCAAATTCCTCCCCTACCAACTCTACCCGGAGGAATCCAAAGAAGGCGAAGACAAATACGAATGGTACAAACGCAGCAAATACGGCGACAGCGACGAAAAAATGGGCATGTTCCGCACGCTCATGGGCGCCTACGGCCACAGCGTCGGCATCGACTTCAAATTCAAAGGCACGATCGCCAACACGATCGACGCGCACCGAGTGATCCAATGGGTACAATCACAGAAAGGCGAAGAGGGAGCCAGGAAAGTAGTCGAGAGTCTCTGGTTCCAGTATTTCGAGGAATCGAAGCATCCGTCTTCGTTGGAGACTTTGCTTGCTGCGACGAGTGCGGCTGGGATCCCGGAGGAGGAGGCCAAGGCGTTTATTCAGGATGAAGGGAAGTTGTTGAATGAGACGAAGGCGCTGATTAAGGAGCAGGAGAGGAACGATCTTGATTCGGTCCCGTTTATTTTGATCGAGGGGAAGAAGAGGGATATTCAGTTGCAGGGGGCGAAGGAGGTGGAGGAGTTTGTTAAGTTTATGGAGTATATTATTAAGGAGGCTGCTTAAGTGTCTTCCTCTATCATAGCAAGCACTCTAGAAAAATGAGATAGCTAGGCTAGTTGAGCTGAATATAGCTATACAGAATTGGACCGTTCCTGATCAGGTTCCTGAATTGGTTCGTTCTTATCTCTGAAAGGTAGTACACTCAATGCTCATGATGAATGAAGCAGAAAAAAAATTTCACCCAACCCATTCAATTCCAACCTAAGTCTCCAGAAAAATCTCCTCTTCCCCTCATCCCTCCAACTTCTAACCCCCATCACCCCACCTCCATCCCACTCCACTTCCAAGAACCACTACATCCAACTCTGCATCCTAGGTAACTCCGGACCACCGCAACCAATCAACCAATCAAATCACCCCACTCGGCCCGAACCTTGGAAAGAGGGTCCAAGCTCCCGCAACCATCCATCACTCACCAAACCTCTCGAAACGCTCCAAAGTCTTAGTAGTTGACAGAAACGAACGTCAACAACAAACCATGGCATCCTCCGAATACAAAACCGCAATAGGAGGCGGCCTAAAACTAAAAGGCAGCAACGGAATCGAAAAGAAAAAGAAGAAGAAGAAACCCAAACCTTCCTCACCCATCCCCGACACCTCAACATCCACAGCCGCCCTCACATCCACCAACCCCGATGACACCCACCGTCGAGATCCCCCACATACATACGAGCCAGAGGAAACGGAAGAAGCGGAGAAGAGCTACGAAGAAGTTAAGAAATCTGCCCCAAGGACCTACAAAACTGAAGCTGAGAAACGCCATGAGGAGCGGAGACGGAAACGTCTGGATGAGAGGTTGAGGAGGGAGGGGGTGAAGACGCATAAGGAGCGCGTGGAGGAGTTGAATAAGAAGTTGAGTGAGATGAGTGAGCATCATGATATGTGAGTTTTTTCTGGTTCTTTTTTTTCTGGGGGGTGTTGGGTTGGGTTGGGTTAGGGGTGTGTGGGTGTTTAATAATTGGGCAATTGGCTAATTCATGTTCTCTTTTTTTAGGCCGAGAATTGGTCCTGGGTAACATAGAAGGATACTGGATGGCGGGTTCGTTATACTGGGTCTGGAGTTTCTGGGTGCTGTGTTACGGGATGGGAGTGATCGAACCTTGGGTTTGGCGCTTTTCTGCATGCTTTGTGTTTTTTTCTGGTGCATTCATGGGATGCATGGGG
Organism: Rhytidhysteron rufulum CBS 306.38; assembly: GCA_000467735.1. Lineage (NCBI taxonomy): Eukaryota > Fungi > Ascomycota > Dothideomycetes > Hysteriales > Hysteriaceae > Rhytidhysteron > Rhytidhysteron rufulum. The sequence continues at coordinate 10,973 of AJFL01000662.1, read as the reverse complement.
TATGGGTGGTTCGTGGATTTCATCATGCTGCTGTGGTGTAAACTTCAGGATTCACTGACGCATTCATTCATTGGATATCACTCCATGAAAATTCAATACTTTGATTCCAAACAAAATTCGATAGATGGATAAGAGGAGTATCTGATATCTACTGTACTTGGCAAGCATGAACTTAATTTAAAACGTGTGACTATAAGGAAACGAAGGAGATATCTAACGAGTCAAGATTAATAAAAACAGAAAAAGAGAAAAGAAAAAGAAAGGAAGGAAGAAAAGAAAAGAAAATGGGAGAGAAATAGAGAGAAAAGTAGAGAGAGTAAGAAAAGAAAAAGGAATCCCAAACAAAACTCCAGGTATAATGAACGGTCTAAGATATGTACCCCCAGAATGTAAAGCATGTATGTATAAGTTCTTTTTTCGTCTTTCCGTCAAATCGCTGGTACCCTTGCATCGAGATAATGCAGTATACCTAATATCCCGTCCCCTTCGTCGTCGTTCGAGCCGCAACACTGCTGCTCGCCCTTCCACTCGGACTACCACTCTGGCTAGCACTTGTGCGACCGCTCGGACTATGACTTGCACTTTGGCTGGCACTTGAGTGACCGCTTGAACTCCCACTCTGACTAGCACTTGAGTGACCGCTTGGACTCCCACTCTGACTGCCACTCGGGCTTCCACTCTGGCTCCCACTCGCGCTTGCACTCGGTTGCCCAGTCGTCGCACTTCCTTTCGCAGACGAAGGTAAGGTAAGCAGTGTCGATCCGCTGGGATATCCCGATGGTGCCGCTTTGCTAGAATCGGGACCAACGCTACTCTTGCCACCTGCATCCCAGTAAGCCTCGAGAAGAGATTCAACCTTTGCTTCTTTGCCTTGAGCATAAGCGTTAGTGTTGTAGAACCAGTCAAGCTTTTTGAGTATAGCTTGAGTGGTGAAGTCATCGGAGTTGATGTCTTTGGGGCGGAAGGTTGGGTTCATTGGGTCGATGAATTGCGTGCCGTTATCGTAGCCCCAGTTCTCGAGTGTCGTTACATCGAATGCTACGAGCATGCTGTGATAGGTTTAGTATCGGAGAAAATTTGAAACTTTCTATGAGTCTTACTCGTGATCTTCGTGGATGAGATTGTGGCAGTGGAACATGTATATTCCATCCCATGGAGCATAGCGAGCAACGACTTGGGCAGACCTAGAAAAGTAAGCAAACCGTAACAGAAATAATTAGATGTGATCACATACTCGCCCTCCTCTAAATAAACAATATCTTTCATACCTGCTCCTTCATAAGGCAGCACTTTATTGCGACCTCCTGAGCGCGAGAGAATCTGAAAGTCAATCAGATGGATGTGGACTGGATGGGTTCCTCCACCACCACCATTTCTTAAATTCCAGATTTCCACAGTGCCCCGAGGAGGTTTTGCCAAGATCCGGTTTGAGATATCCGCAAATCCCACGCCATTGACAAGCCAGCTACCGCCCTCGCCTCTTTGAAAAGTGAAATCTTTATCTGCTGCATTTTGCTGTGGCGGCCATGGTACGTTCCTCAAGTTTGATGGAAGTGGCCCGTTGTTAGAGCTATCGGATACTTTATCACCGACAACAAAACGCATGACTCGATCCGTGGCTTCGTAGTCTTCGTTCTCGGTGATATCCCTAGCATTCATCATGGTAATGTTCTGGCCTGAGCAACCGGAGAAATCAACCACGATATCGTATCGTTCACCCATGGATATGGTAAGGTCGTTAGTTTCCACAGGATGCGATAAAAGACCTTCGTAACGTTAGGTAACAGGAACAGACGTGGTTAGAATGGGAAGTACGGTACCTGCATCGGACCCTATCACATTAAAAGAGACTGTCTTATTGTTTTCATTGGCAAGGGAGAGACGGTACGCTAGTGAGATGTTAGGCCGTTGTCATCCACAAATCCGTATTTGTCAACTTACTGCGACTAATCGATGCATCTAGTAAGCGAAAACGGTATTTTCGTGGTTCGACCTTAAAATATGGCCAAGGTTGACCGTTTCTGCAATAGTTATTAATTGGCGATGGTATACTTCTATGGGTTTCATGGAACTTACACATGTATGACATCCCCGAACAACCCAAAATGGTCATTGGGCTCAAATAATACCTGTCCGTCAGAAGTATAGAATCTCGCTGAAAGAGCCAACCCCACATCATAATTGCCAGAGGGGAGCCCAAGTGACTGTTCATCGGAATCATGGAGAATATAAAAGCCTGCCTGTCCTTCATAGGCATTCTCGGCTGTTATGTATTCGGCGTGGTCCTAAAATAAAGTCAGTCCCATCACTTCTGCTTTCATGAGATGTTAGGGGTAAATTCGAAGGTGGTCATACATGGTACCACAGTGTCCGAGCGTTTTGTGCATTGGGGTAATAGTAATCCTGCATTCTGTAAATACCCGTGGCTGAAAGACCTTTTTGGAAATCATACCTTGTACTGGCCCGGATGAGTTTTATCAGCTGCCCATCCATCGAAAGGCGCTCGATCTGTTGTGGTTGTTTAGAGAACACTTATAATATAACCTTTGGGTTCACAAACGCACTGTATTGGCCGTGAACATGGACCGAATTAGGGTCCTTTGCGTTGTTGCTGAAACGTACTACAGCCTCTTTTAAAGGTCAGAAAACGCTAATTGGAAAGTCGTTGGTTAATTGAAAAGCCTACCGCGTCCCCTTTGCATCATAAACGTTGGACCAGGAGCCATGCCATCGTAGCCCACGAGCTTCGTCTTCGGGAGATTGGGGTATATTTGTTTCTCGAATGGCTGAATAGAAACCTCATAGTAATCAATCACATCTTTTGTGTTTTGATTGGTATATGTCCTACACAAGGCCAAGTCAATCTTTTCTTTTATTTGTAGAAATTGGTCCACTTACAATTTGGAGCCTTTGACAGGAGGTATTGGGAGAGGATATTCGAAGATCCATTTGTACTCGGGGCTGACCCACTTTAAGACACGGTTCTGATTATTGCGGTCTCCATTGTTTTGTGCAATGGAGGTGGGTGCAAGTAAGCCTAGGACGATAATTGTTTTTAAGAAATTAAGAGAGGACATGATGGTGGAAGAAGAAAAAAGGAGGCTGAAAGCCAAAAGCCCTTAAGGAAAGGAATGAAAGTACAGAAAAAGGAATAAGGATCGTGTTTCCTAGGCGTCTTAGGTCTTGAGCACCTCATATGAGGGCAGTACTTATATGCTCATGGAAATTTTATACTATGGTCTCGTGGCGAGATCGGTGCATACTAGGTGCAGGACGCCGACCTTAGAGAGCTCCAGTGCCATTTCGGAACCCACAGGCCGGCCAAGATAGCATGGGAAATTGAAAAAAAATCATCAAATTTAACCTTGTTCCACACGAGACGTGCAGGGCTCGTGGCTGCATTGCAGGTTGGAGAGTTGCAGTATGTTAGTGCGCGGTAGTAGTAGCTCGCGGCATTAAAGATAATTGAGAGACCTATCAATCGGGGAGCCCCGCAATACTCCATGGATAGAAGAGTCCAGGGGAAGGGTGAGCCGTTCCATTGTTTGATGGCATGCAGGCGGGTGGGCACAACCAGTCATCAAGCCCATGACAGCGCGGCCGGCTCTCGATCAGGAACAGTGATGATTAGCCTTGCCCACGGAGGGTTTGTTCGAGAAGCAAGGGATGTTTGGAGCTGAGATGACAGGAGGCTAGTGTTGTAAGCAAGAGGCATCAAAAGCTCGATCGCGTAGACGGGCTGTCGTGACGGCATGATGAGGTGGATGACCTCGTTGACTGTATCCAGCGGCGTACAGAACAAATGCAAGTATCCGGACTGTTGCTGGACATGACACCAAAACTAGAACACCGAGGTGGCACACAGCATATGGACATGGACGGTATGGGTGCTGGAATCGATCCGATACGGATAAGACAGCGATGGAAAGTTGGGATGAGGCACAAGGGGTTGAGTGGACGGGCTGAAGCCGTTGCAAAGCCAGCCCAGTTTACCTCCTGGCCGGTTCAACACTCCTGGATGGCATTGTTCCGACGAGCTGGGCCAGAATGAGGAGTGGAGGAGGGGAGGGCAGGCCAAGCTGTAGAGTACCGATCGAGGCTGTGGCAGTGAAAGGATGGAGGTGCGAGAGGACTTGTCACCGAGCACCAGCATGGCTTACGTGACCGGGCGAGCACAACCGCCTTGGTCGTAGTGCTCCACGCTCCACTCCCACCCACAGACCTCGTTCATCCATCACCACCATCAACTGCTCCCACCACCATGGCATCATCCCCTCTTCCCTCCGCTACTTCAAGAACGCGGCCCGCGGGCGTCCGCACAATGCATCCAGGATCGACCTCGCAGATCCAAAAGCCAAAAACGAGAAGAGAGTCGATCCGACGACACAGGATTGCGCCATCCACCATCCACCGAGGCATGGCATTCGCAAAAGGCGAACTTCCAAGACACGCAGGCAGGTCGAGTCGGAAGCTGGAGGTGAATGAGTCCGGATGTTCGTCCTTCTAGACAAAGGTCTTGTCGCATGTTTAGAGTCTACGGTTCCACTCGTCCTCCTCTCTCCTCTCTCCCCGCGCCTTGCGTCTGTCTGTTGAACAGAGGGCCCGGCTCCACCACCCCACCGCTCTGTACCTTGGGTTGTACAAGCTCTCCAATCGGAAAATTTGGAGCCTTGGTGCCCTTGTGCCACTCGGTAGAGGCTGTGACTAACAAGGATCATCTTAGATCCGCTGACGGGCACTTCCTTGGTAATCTTTCAGTCAGTACCCAATCCACAAGGAGAGAACCGTATCCGTGCTGTTTTCCAAAGCACCATGTTGAATGTTCGCTATCTTTGCCTACAACTTACATAAAACTTGACCATCTCTTGTGACTGGGCCATGCACATTCGGTGGTGTACACAATGCCCAAAGAAAATGGATGCTTGCATGCTGCACTCCTCAGCTGGTCTCACACCGCATTGGCGAGGTTTGGAGAGATATTGACACTAGATTTTCGAGTTCCTCATCGGCGCGGTGTTTGGACTTCCTCCGATCATCTTCGAGACACGCATCTCCTGCTGAACAACAATCAAGACAGAGACATTTTGATACAGCATGTCATAGTGTCGTCCGGGTCTTTCACCCTGCGGGAATTTGCCTGGGTCCTCGGTACACGCTTCATGCACGTGTTTCGTGGTTACGTCGAGATGCCACATGCCACTTCGTAAAATCCATTATATCCAGCGGTTGGGAACTTGGGAGTAGCCACCATCTAGACCTGACATCTTCGGTCTATCTCCCCGCGAATTCACGTCATCTTGTTTATCCTGCGTTTCAGCCAACCAGCATCATCACAGCTGCTCAGTCAACAGTGCTTGTCCCAAGGTTCACTGTCAATGTTATCCCTGAGCTTGCTCCAACTTTGGCCAATCTCACATACGTACCCCGGTACCATATCCGTCATTTTGATACCTAAATTCTTACTGCGCCCGCACGCAATCCAGCGCTCGTACCTATCGATAGTGCCTGGGCGAGGCCTTCGCTTTCGGAATTGGCAATTCAATCCACCATCTACCTCCATTGAGGTTTGAAAATACCCACTACAGGTCACGTGGACAATATTCTGGTCTAGACTGACTTGCAAACCGGGGAAATTTTCCTCCAAGTTCCTAGTTGTCAGCTGGATGAGATGATCCTATCCCGAGGTCGAGTACGGCTTCCTAACTTGGTCAAATATTTCTCGTATGTCATATTCTTTCTCAGGAGCAATCCTATCCCCAAAGCTGCCGTATTGGCCCAGATCCCTTATCCGGGGCCCCAGTTCCGTTACTATTTGCTCCACATCTGCCCTTGGCTCCGGAAAGCTCCAACCGCCAAGACCAGGTACGATGTTGGTCCCACTGGCATGGACTGAGCCTCTTCGATAGACAATGCGGCCTGGAATGCTTCCACCTGTGCAAATTCCATGTCGTCGATCGTAATTTCGTATGGCTCTAAACTGTCTGGGCCGTAGATCCACAAGTATCTATGCTTTCCTCTCCATTGATGCTCAATGGATACTATCCCTTTGAGCTTCCCCACAAAACCGTTATCCTTACAGACGCCACGTTCAATTTAGCTCAAGAAACTGCGGTAGCTTGGTGGCATTCTGGTCTGGTTCCGTTTACACGTGGAGACTGATGCGCATGTGCGTGTGGCTACAAGTCTAAGTCAGCCCCAACGCCATGTTCATGGGCCAACCTCCCGAGGTGGTGATCAACACTGCCCAAACCATGACCGGTCTTCAGCCAAAGCCCAATGGCTTTTCATCGCCAGAGCTTGTCATTGCTTGTTTTACAGAAGGCACCCAAACCCCCTGGCCCTGCGTTCACCGTCTGCAAGCGTCGGATGACCCCGACGGTCCAGGTCTTCGTATCAGTATGGGGTAGTACTTGTTCAAGCCCCACTTCAACCCACCACCAAGAAATGGTCCCTGCCCAAGAGAATACGTAGAAGCCTTATCGCGGAAGAAACCGAACAGCTTCTGGTTTCTTAACCAAGGTAGCAGATATTCAGAGGTGAAACATTGCCTTTGTTCTGAAGCAGTGATTTCGGTTGCTCTCCGATTGGCATTCATGCTCTGAGAAGTCCGTATTCATCATTTCTAAGCAAACTTAGTGGGAAATGCTTCGAGGGTGAGGCCAAAGGAGAAAGCCGAGACGAAGGAAACGTATACGAGGCTAAAATTCCCTTGATATCCAATCCCCACGTGAAGGTCGCATACCACGGGGACAAGGACCCAGCTCAAATAGACTACCCGAGGAACGTCATCCTAAAGGCACACGTGTTTAGAGACTTCGGGCGAAATCAGCCATCTACGTAACGAGCCTGATAGTAGAATACGTCCTCACATCCAAAACATTCGTCAAAAATCGGCGATCTATCAACATGGCCTCTCCAATCAGTCGCTGCCGTGCCATACCTCGCACACGTCATATCCTCTTATTACCTAGTCCCCCTTTCGTACTTTCACCCCGAGCCAATCTATGTAGAGAAACACTCCTCTTTCATTCCACTCACCTGGAACCCCAAGCTCGTATTTGGAATTTCTTCTCACTCACCTGACCACATGTTATGAACTGTCTCTTAGCTGCCCACTTCCACTTCCTCTTCACCCAGCCATTCCTACCACCCTCAAGCTCGTTGCTATATCAATGACGAACACTTTTGCAATTGAAAATACTTTCCACCTACAATTGATCCTCTTTAATATGCCATACCATATAGATCCTAAACTAATATCATTCCAACTCATCCGCCCACAACTCTGTAGAAGTTGATATGGTCCTACCCAACAAGCATTTTCTACTTCGACTCTACTCTCCTTCGTATATGATCTAATAATAAAAGTCTATACCTCTGTCTCCTTTTTTTTTGTTAGATAGATGAACGGTCTAGCTTTTCACTTGTCTACATATACATACATACACCTTGATCTCATACACAAATCTAATCTGAAGATCATTGAATCGCCGTGCCTACCTACATGCTACCTCAACTTACCCACTTTAGAAACAATATCAATGTGAGATAGATACATGACACTAAGCATCCTTCTGGAATATTTTTTTTTTTTTAAAAAAAAAAAGAACTTGCTTACTACCTATCCATGTACATACATACATCCTCCACACATGCACACACCTACCTACCTACCCATGAGACAAAATATCTAGAACATAATTCAAAGAAAGAAAAGTATGTACCAAGTACCAGAGATGAGAGTATGTGTCGGTAATATGTAAGAACATGACTTAACTTATATAATATAATATATTCATCTATGATGGAAGGAAGTTATTAGATCAAGTGTATATGAGATAAAAAGTCGATCGTCGTATATATGCCTATTCTCTAGAGTATCAAGATGATTTTGGGAAATGATTAGATTATATTTATGAGATTACTGGCTTACTAGGAATATAAATCACAAGGAGGAAAAAACAGCAAAAGCACTCAAGGGTCATATAGAAAGCAGTACATAACCAACATGGAATCAAGCAAGGCTCAACAGAACATATGTAAGTGTTGGTCACAACACGAAGCCAACAACTTCAATCACATCACCAAAGTACTGGGAACATCTAGACATAATCCTAAAATTTAAAACAACTAAACATTTACGTATAAGGCTTTCATCGTATATGGTAATAATAAAAACAGATACCACACAGAAAATACAGCTGAGTCAAGGAAAAATAAACGAGACAAGGAAACTATAATCCTTTTATAACCTTCTTCATGCCATAATTCCACCCGACCCCCCGCACACCAAACCCCAGTTATAGTTACGAGAGGCATAATGGAACAAAAAAAGCCACCACAACACCCCACCCCACCACCTACCATCTCAATAGTATTTGTACTTTGAACAAGGCATAAAAGTCAAGATGAAAAACATTGACAACAGCTTGGTTTCTGGAGCTGATATTCTTCCTCCAAAAGGTCTGTATCAAGTGAATGTTCCACGGTCCTCATATTCGGCTCTTTCAGTTTCTTCACGTTGGCGAGGTTTCGGAAGGATAGTGGAAATAATTAGGAAAGTATGGTTTGGATTTCCCGACATATACACCGTTTGAGAGAAAAATTTAAGTTTCCGGCCGCTAGAAGAAAACCGTCCGCCTGATTGTCTTTCGTTCCTGATAAGGTAGTGTACGCGAGGAAAGAAGGAACACACAAATGCAAAAGGGAAAGAACAGGATGGGTATGAAGTGCAAATCATGGAGTCTGGGTATCAAGGCGTAGACGATTCACCAAAAGGTGCGAGTCTCTTTTGATGACCCGTTTATTCGTAGAGAACAATCTCAATTGTTCCCCCTTCTCGGGCAGTGACCTAAATGGAGCAAGAATTAGCTAATCTGTTCGATTAAAGTACATTACTTATTCGACTTACCCCACAGCCGTCCACTTCACAGTTGTCTTCTTGGCAGTAACGTCCATTCTCGTACTTGCATGATCTACCATCAAGGATATCGCCGGTAATCGCGACATTGAAGTCAAGCAGAGCAGTGGTTGTAGGCTTATTCTGGAAGAGGTGGACCGAGGCAAATCCCTCGGTATCGCTCCATCCAACGCCAAGGTTCATGGGTGCATAGTTGCCCTGGGGCAGGGTTCCGTCACCCCACCAGCAGGCATCTTCCTCAGCAACACCCTTGTTGTTGATATAGTATTGAGCAGTGGTAGGATCTCCCTTGTAATGGTAGTAGTCTTCGCCGACGCATGCGACTGGCTTAGTTTCACCGGGTTGGACAGTAAGTGGGATGGTCTGGGCCTCCGTACCGGGGTAATCGGTACGACAGATAGAATCGGAGACGGAGAGCTTATTGATGACCTTGACCTTGACCTCCTCCCTTCCCTTCACGCATAGATTCTTGGCAATTGAACCATCACCCATCTTAAGCGTGCCATTGTCGCAATATACACCACCGAGGGATTGACCAGTGGCACCTTGCTTAACGGGCCAAGAACTCTTCAAGTAGCCGGGTGGACAGGCGTAAGAACACCAGTCACCGTTCTTGCAGCAATCCTTACCATCCTCGCAAGACCGATGAGGAGCTGTCACGATATCATCGTATCCACTGGCACCATCGACGGTAGGGCTTTGGATACCAGTGAAACCGCCGAGGCCAAGATGGGGGACTGGCATGGCACCATAATTGTCAGGAAATGCGCAGTTATTGTCATCGTCCTCGAATTCCCTGTCAACGTATGCAAACAAGGAGGAGACGAGATCGTCAATGGTAGACTCGATTGAGTTCGACGGGGCAGCCTTTGCGGCGGAGCTGGAAGCAACAGCGCTGGAGACCGGGACCTCAGACGGAACGATTTCGGCCTTCGCAATCGAGAGACTGGGCAGGGCGACTGGGGTAGCGACAGAAGGCACAGCAGTTGGTTGAGGAGCCGCGCTAGAGACTTCACCATCGGGACCCCAGACCAAGGTGCCGTTGGCAATGCCTTGAAGAACCTCGGCCTCAGAGATGGGGGTTCCGTTCAGCATGTAAACGATGACGGTCGAGACGAAGAGGTCGCGCTTTTCGGCACCGGCATGGCGGTGACGGTGACGGTGGGGATGGACTGCAGCGAGCGCGGTCGCCGACAAGGCGAGGACGGTAGCAACCTTCATCGTGTAGCCTTTCGCAGATACTCGGTAGGGTTTAGACTAAACGAGCACGGCAGAGGACTGTTTGTCGACGGGCGGTGGTTAGAGAAGACATGGCAGACGAAGGGGATGGATGGCATGGTGGTGGGTATTTACCTGACGGAGGACGAGCCGGGCTGAGATGTTGTGATTAGATTAGGGTGGTGTTTTTTAGATTTTGTATATTTTGGTTTGGCGTGCGAGCGAGTGACTGTGGTGAAAGAGAGTGAGCGAGAGGCGCGCGAGCGAGAAAAACAGATCCAAAGGAGTGAATGGGGAGTCAAAGCTCCGAGTTGGTTGGAAGGAAGGGGAAAAGGCGGACGCTGGGTGGAGATATTGTCTTGCTACAGCATGCGTGCGGAGCAGAAGAAGGATGGAGGACGAGAGCGAGGCGGGACGCTTTTGATGTCTTCCCCGAGCGTCGCTGACCTCGACCCTGGCCCGCACCCTGGCCCGCACCCCTCCAGGATCAGGGGTCACGGCGGCGGTTGATTGGCGGCGCCGAGGCCAAGCAGATTATGGCCAAAAGCCCAGCGCGCAACGGAAATTGTCGACCAGAATTGGCGGCCGCGCTCTTCTGCCTATGATTCAGGGTGAATAGTGAATGTGTGTGCGCGACTTCTTGGGTCCTGCCCGTGCGGAGTGCGTCCAAGCCGTCTGCTTTATTAGAACCGTACAATATTGCATCAGTAATGCTAAAAAGGAGGATTCTCGTCGCTGTCTTTGTCTGCCTGTGTGTGCACCGCGCCCAAGGAATGCTGCTGGGGGGCTGGCCAGCTCTGACGGCGAGGCTGCTGCTGCTGCTGGCTATCGAGCG
>AJFL01000661.1:0-31240 GCA_000467735.1 Rhytidhysteron rufulum CBS 306.38 | reverse complement strand
CTCTGTATTTTTTCAAATTGACCAGATGCCCGTAGGCGAAAGTTCGTCGAAAATATACTGTATATATAGAACTATTCCTCGTCGAATTTGTTTGTGGGAGCTCTCTTGTCTCAGTGTGGGTGGCTGGCGTACGCCGCCCAGCGCGTCCATGGCCCGCTGGGGGGCAGTGACAGGTGACGGCATTGTTTTGGGAATATGTCATATCTTTTTCTTCTTTGGCACAGTATAAGACATCTAGTTCATGGTTTGGAATCCGGTAAAAGTAGATCTGGGCTCCAGGCATTCTTGTGATATAGCATCTCAAGCTACAATAAAGGTTCATCCCTTTTGAGCAGCACTTCGGCTTCCATATGATCCTAGACAGGAAGACGTATATCCTCCGTGGGAAAGGGCCTATACTCTGCATTAGATATAACGAAGCCCAATCACCTCGTGTTTCATGGCTTTACGTCTCAAGATCCAAGACCCTTATCGGTCTACAAAAGGCCGCGGGCATGGTAAATAGTAGTTGATAGTATTTTACGTGAATCTTGGCCTATCATCATCATATGGGTACTCGGCGTGGAATGAGACAATATTTATTGTTGTTTTCCCGTTAAGGCCTAGTCCGGTTCGACGGTTGGTGTATCAGTTCCTCGCACCCCAGTTGTCCACAACAACACTTCTTGACAAAGCAGCGTACGATGGTTCACACCAAATAATTGTTGGCATTCTGGCACTGGACTTGAACTGTTGATCCCTTCCAGCTTAAAGCCACAACAAGTACTGCGAGGCCGCGAGAGGCGCAAACCGGGTGCCCGGCTGTAGATAGCTTCACCATGGCTACAACGCAGCATCCCCACCAAAAGTTCGTGTCTCAACCACTGAAGACGCACACAGCTTTGGATTAAAACTCCGCTGACTGATACAAAGTCTTTCACAGGATCTCCTGGGAGCCTGCGGAAACATTCTCAACAGCCTAGCTTACCACGAGAATGGGGGCTAAACACGAGACCAATATTCAATTGACTAGTCCGGGCTGTTGATTGTGATACTGGGAACGATGTTTCGGACGATGATTGTAGATGCACTTCTTCTCATGGCACCAATGGCGAGTCCAAAAAAGTACCAGATACAGAGAGTAGGACCATGGAATAAAGGGAGAGATGACTGGCTGCCAGTCCAAATGAATTGCGGCAAATCAAGGAACACGGGTCCATCTGGTTATGTGGGTCTACTCGTAGGTAATAGCAAAGTATCTGGAGATGGCTAGATACCTAGATGACATTGAATTGATGCGGGAGCGTTAATAGGAACTAATAAACGCGCTATTTCGATTTCTAGTTGCGCAGAAACGGATACTGTTGAGATGTCCCTAAAATCTTCGGATGGCAATACTGCGGGTTACGGGCGATTTCCAGGGTAGGCCTGCATTCTGCGCGCTAAGTTGGTGGCGGCTCTGCTGGTGTTCACTGGCCTTTGGCTTCGACTCGTTCGCTTGCACTCCACATTCCAACAACGCCGAGCCTGACTCTGTGGCTGAATTCCTAGGGTAGATATCCCGGAAGTAATAGAGGTAGAGTCTTTCTCTTCTCCAAAACGCGGTTGGAGATGATTTAGCCTTTAAATCAGGGGATCTTGTGCCAAGACAAGGGTTTTGTTTCGTTCCATCGTCAGCGACCCTACGCTGTCAACCTTACAATAACAACCACATCAACGCACCCTGCCAAACAACGTTTTCTTCCGCGCTTCAAGCTTGATGACATCGGAACACTCGTTCTTGAGGCAGGCGTAGACGTAGTTGTCCGGACTGTTGCGTTCTTTCACTCTTTCGCTCCAGTAAACAAAGGTTCGCGCCGTCGCAGCCAAGTCCAGCCCACAGCCATCACGGTAAGTCCACGGAAGAGAAAATATATGGAGGTAACCTCTAGGTCCTAATATGGCCTTTTCTACTAAGACTTCCACTAATGGGGCGTGGTGTGATGGTCCTCGAAGTCCAAATAGTCGCGATCCCGCTCGACAACAAATCTCACAGGAAGGACAGCCCCAGTTCGCAATCCTTACTTGGTCATCGAGTCAACCGTTGAAAGAAGCAGCCTCTTCAAGTTCCGCCCTCACCGTTGAACCTTCGAGGCTAGTAATGACGATAGTGCTGTCGGGCCTTCTAGATGGCGAATGGACGGGAATGGTATAAGCGGGATAATGAGTCTTCATTGATCGTACTTTCTTGCCATGTTAATGCCAAACCTAGCTTACTGTCGCATATGCCTAGTCCTCCGAGTGCCATTTTCAGCCGGACTATGAAGCTGTTTCGTGCGCAGCTTGTAAAATCAAATAACGCGACAGCAGCTCGTATATTGTCGGAGTTGCCCACACGCAAGGCATAGTCGAGTACCTTTGCTCTGGGCATCTCCGGCTAGCGACAGTGTCCCGGTAAGACGTATATAGCAATTCATGCCATCTTCTTTCCCAAATTCATCCCACGAATGCTAACTCGTATGCTTGAAAGTTGTGGACCAGCTAGGAGCCCCCTGCCATGCTCTCGTCCGATTGACCTTAAATCCGTGCGAATAGACTGCGAACCGTGGGCGATACATCGAGACGGATGGTATAACACAAAGACTAACGTCTAGTCCAGGGATGTGGAAGATCGTAACAAAGAATGGGTGGCTTCAAACCGTAGAGCCGGGAGTTTTCGCCTACTCTCGCATTGCCAGACGATCAACTGCAGTTGCTCCATCGTATAATAGAGCGTCTTAATCTGAGTGGAGCAAATGACTTGGGGGCGAGCATATAGCCTTCAATGCGCTACAACGGATTATATTCGAGGAAATTAGTCGAGCGTAGAGTCCAGGTGCTGACAGGTTTTCAGGAGTGTACCATCAAACGAACGCGTCCAAATGACTCGTCTTTTGTTGGTAGCATGTCTTTCGTGATACTTTGCGATAACCTCTTCCGAATCGACAAGGTCATGTCGGGGGCCGTTATAGTTCCGACCTTACCAGGTTTCAGTCTTGCAAACCCATATTCCAGATATTTTATGGGGGACCGTCAAGCAATAATACAATTCCCAAGACTGGGATAAGCCACAAGGTAACCAGCATTGCGTAATTTATGGATTAAATAGGAAACCGAGAAGAGGTAAGAAAGTGACACGCAAGGAAAATTCCAAAAGAGAGGGAGATAGAGGAAACAAATTGAGAAGAAGGAAATCCACGAAAGAAACATACCTTATACTCCACGGCTATGGCAGCTTAGCATCAGCACCACAACGATACCATGGTTGAGCATAAGATCTCCATGGGCCGTGCACGAAAGCCATCATCGATGATCCTGTCGATAGCTCTGCTCTGAGAATTGTTGGGCAACCCGACCTACGAATTCCTCGGATCAGTGGTTGGATGAAAATATGACCAAAATCTGTCTTCTGCTTCCTTATTATGGGAGGGGGACGGAGTACCCCAAATGCCGAACCGAATAATCATGCACAGGTGTATCCTTGGGTGGATATCGAAACGAACTCCGAGAGGTGGCACATTCGCTGTTTGTAGAACCGAGGCTTATCGTAACGACTTGGCGCGTTGGACCAGGCGATCTTGATCGAACAAATCCAAGGTCTTCGTGAATTTTGGCTGCTCCATTGTTTCGTGGGATTGATGAAAATGCATCAGTGCGTCGCGGCCGTTGCTAGGCAGAGAGAGTCATCGATATACACAAGCTCGCCGTATGGACAATCCGCCGCTATGCCACGGAGCCTGTTGTAGCACCAACTATGACCGACATCGACCAAATATTTGGTATTTGGTCCAGTATATGAGATGATCTGATGCCTTCGAGAAAATCCTCAAACAAGCCATGAATGGGTCGGCGACGTGTGCTGAGGAGGATTGGCGGTGTTGATGGAAGCAGCTCTGAGTCTGCTCTAGACGGTTGGCTTCTCGTAGAGTTGCGGCATCAAGAAAGTTTCCGGAGCCATCTCGAATCAAGAATTGGTTCCTTTCAAAGAACGAGCACTTCAAAATGTGCGTGGATAGTGAGAAAGGTTGAGGTGGTGTGGTGGTTGTCCTTTGTGGTTGACGAGATCTAAAACACCAACAGCTCGGTTCTTGGCATCCCGAGCCCCTACTCGACGCGCCTGCACGGGGGTATAGGGCGAAATACCCACAAAACCGGATATAATGCCCCAAATGGGCACGCAGGAGGTCCATACGATAGTCCTCTCGGGTTAATGCCGTGGCATCTGTTGATCGGATAGTTATGCTGAGCACATTTTGAGGCCAAGGCAATACACCTTAATCAGACATAAGTCCACAGAAATTCGTCTAGACGGAGTTTGAAAGCCGAGAAAAAAACATGCTGCCTTCCAAAATGGAAGTGGCTTGGTCAGCTGTGGGTCGACAGCAATGGCTGAAGGATGATAGAGACAGGAATTTCGAAACAAATCCACAAAGCTCAGGAAACGAGACAATGCATATTAATCAAAAATTGATATTGACGGACTGCAGCTCATATTTCAGAACCTTTAGAGTGAAGTAGGGCCCAAGAAAGTTCGGATATCGCCAGTAGATTAGGCAAAGGGATTGATATCCAGGAAAGTATCATCAGATATACCTTTAGGACATTCAAAGGGGCATTTGCAACTGCATCATATGCACTATCTGATGCAATTGAGATGAAAGTCATTGTATCAAGATGAGAGTTGATGAGTGGACGTCCGAAGAAGTTTCGCTTGAGAAGGGTGCCAAGGGAATGGTGTGGGACCAAGCAGGGGTCTTCTCAAACTTCCTTGAGACCTCATCACTCATATCGAACACCACTATCAACGATTTCATCTTGGAATCTATCTCTTTTGCATTTAAACTCGCCACTATATCCAAGTAATACGTTTTGGATGGACTTTGGCCCCTGAATCAGCAACTTCGACCTTTCCCACAATATAATCGATCATCGCAAATAACGCTTTCCCCTGTCGATTACAAGGGGCTGTCAAAATCCATCATCGCTGCTTTTTTTTTTCGGATAATACAGTATAGAAGGCTATGAAAGAAGTCCTGGGACTATCTGACAAGGCACTGAGAAAAGCCCTCAAAACCGGGGTCTTACAGAGAGCCACACACCGTCTCATACTTAGGGAAGCATTCACGGCACTGATATTGTAGGACTAGAACATTATCAGAAGAACTCGTAAAGGTATGTTACTAGTCAACATTTGATGTCTGCTTGAAATTTCATACTTTACCATAAGCTTGTCGTGGTGTCGCTGATAACGAACATTAAGCTAACTTTTCGCAAAGGCACATCGGTCGTGGCTTATTTTGACGACCGTATTATTCGATGGTACTTTTATTTTCTCTTGCCGCAATCTAAGTTATCTTTGATAGGATTAACATCAGCTCTATCTTTAATCGACAAAGTAGACTAATCGTTAGGATAAACTTCTAACTAGGTTCCTAGGATCCCATAAACCAGAACGATACTCAGGAGCAGAAACACTGTGAACGTCAAAAGCTTCTTTCGGAACAACAGTCACGCACCATGAAGATTCAAAATGAAGTGGAAGAACTTTCATTACAACTAGCAAGGACCATCCTACTGCCTATCTAGCTTCAAACACCATTAAGCACATTGATTTCCTTCTCTCGGATATACCATGACTTGTCCGGTGAGCTATTCAAAGACGCTGGTCCTATATATGCAAAGAACCTTGTGCATTACTTTATCCAGCCTCACCGGCTGAAAAATATCAATCAATCTAGGAACGGAGAAGTTGGAAGTTTCCACTGATCAACGAAGGATGTTACTCCCCGTTAGGAAAGCACCGCATGGACGTCCCATGAATGACAAGAGAGCATAAACGGATACCTAGAGTGTACTCAGCTTCTGAAACGAGAGGGGAATGGAGAAAACTTAGCTTTGGCAAATTCCGATAATGGTGTATGTCGAAGAAAGCTTCGAGGATTCGGGTCGTTTCCTGTCATCGAGTTAGCTTGGAACATGATGGGGAGAGGGGGGGAAGGTATGTCCATCTGCCCAACCACAATCTACGAAAAGTCTCGTATAGACTGTCCTTTGAAAGCAGACGACTTCGATCAATCCTAGGGTGCTCGAGGTCCCTTACAGCCACTGAACAGACTGAAGAACCTCAAGCACCATGAGCATGTCCTGGCCAAGGCACAATCCTGTGATATCCTATAGGTACATCCACCACTTTGTGGAAGGTATGTTCATGTCCGTGAACTGAAGTCGATGAATCTCGCGGAAATCAGCAAGTGTAGGTAGAACAGAAGTTTGCTCTTGGGCTTTGATACCTACCTAAAGCCATGACGAGAGGCAACTAGGTTTGGATCACGACCCATATCAGGAGGTGTAAGAAACCGAAGACGGTGTTACCTAATACTAGATCGTTATTTAGTGGTGTAGAGATCACGTACCTGGATGTCGACGGTAAATGATGGGGTAAAGGGGGTGTGGCAATGGGCCGTGTAATTGATGTCCAGACGAAGAGAATGCGAAATGATGGTGAGTATCGGTGGATGATAAAGTTATAGACGTGTACTGAGTTGCATCTAGGTATGTTCCCATGTCTGGCTACCAAACTCTCAAGTAACTGAATAGCCTGGTATGCTCTCTTATACAAGGGGATCCAACTAGATGAAGCTTCAGGTTGTTGCAGAACCACACGCTCTAGGAGGAAATTGATCTTGGACAAACTATCAGGGACACAACATAGTGGTAATAGTTGTGGACCGCCTTTCATGCCCGCATGAGATCAAGTAACCTGATTGCGTTAGCATATGATGAGGCTTGGGAAGCTTACCATCATCCAGGATCAATCACGACGATGTGCTGCGAAGGCACCCATATCGATCACCTAAAGAACTAGTGTGGTCAACGTCAGCATCGATACAAGAAAAAGAAAAAGAAAAGTATGAATACGAAAGGGAAAAGGAAGAGATGGGGCCACGCAGGTAGGATGCTTGTACCGTCAATCATTGAAGGTGACAAGTTCAGGATGCCAGTTGCCAGCGACGACTGTCCAAGCAATGCAACACGGCGACATCATAGCATGATGTTCCATGCCGATGTAAGCATGGTGAAGCATTGCATGAGTAGAGCCGCAAGCAGCCTAAGTCATGCGTTTATGGGTGTGTGGGTGGGTGCGGAGGTACAACGCGCCAAATCAAAACAACGTATGTACTCACCCTCGACGATGACGTCGAGCGTCGTTTCTCCCTGCCGTCACTTCGAGGTCGATGAATGAAGATGTAAGATGAAGAGGGGACATGCAATAGCATGTTATTGATGTGTTGATGTTGGATGGTGTTGAGGTGAGGGTGGTGTGTTGAAGAGAAGGGGAGAAGGGGAGAGAGAAGAAGAGCTTGGAGCATGTGTGTGGGAGCCCCTAAGCGAGAGGGAGGTGGTGTCAACAACGCGGCGGACTCTGTTGACGGGGAACTGGAGAGCAACTGGAAGAAACTGCTAGATCGTGTTGCCTGGGCGAACTGGATGTCCAACTCCCAAACAACGGGCTACAGCTGCGAGGGAGGCTCTGCTCAAGAGATGATTATTCAAGGGACATCGGAGAAGATGAATTGAGGTAACTGAAGCTTTGCAGGTCAAATGCAAAGCTCCAGATGCTGATACTTTGCGTGTAGGCTGGAGGAGCCCGTGTGCCTCGAGCAAGGGGCTTCCATGGAAAGGCTTGGCACTGCCGCCGTCTAGCAACAGCAGGCTTTTTACACTGTCCAGACCAGGATGTTGACCTCGCTCAGTACTGCCATGGGCTCGAGAAGAGGGCCACGGCCAATGCATGCGATAGCAAATGGCATACGCATGTGGACAGCAAGGAAGAAGCTGATCTACTCAGAAGAGAATTTAACAAGGCCTTAGCCCGTACACCTGCTGCAGGAGATACCGATGAAAATAGACAAGCCATGCGTTTGTGTATACCTAAAGGAGAGGGAAAACACGGTATTTCATGGCTGCGGCAGCAAGCCATCTCAGTTTATAGTTCCGTGGGTGGATGATATCTATTCACCGAGGACCATATCAATGTATGGTTTGTTTATTTAAAGGTGAGTTGAATTCGATTGTAAGTATCACTACTTCACACCACGATCATAGGCAAACAAAACTTGCGTTTTTTCTTTTTCAAGTCTCCATTTCAATTAAATGCTATCACCATTCGAACTTGCAATCAAGTTATATGAGTTATACTCCTAATCTCCAAACCTTCGATTGGTCCTTGCGGTTACAAAAGTCCAACGTGAATGCAACACCTACTTCTCTCCCGCTTTTCAAACCGCCTCCCTCACCACCAACTGCAACAACCTATCGATCCACTCAACCTACACTCGCCCCCCCCCTCGTGCACTCCAGCTTGTTCAATACTATTTGCTCGATATCTCGAGCCTGCCCACTCCAGAGCAATCTTTACCCGCCCTAAACAACTCCCGGTTCTAAGCTTCATAACTATAGCCTCCGCGTCCGCGTCCATCGGCCCACAAGATTTCTTCAGGATACCACAACTCCAGCACGTACGCCCTTGCGATCCCCGAAGACCGTTATCTACACTCCTACGCACGTGGACGCACATTCAGACAACAATACCTACCATCGTAACTCGTACGTTCCTACCTCGCCCGTCTCCACGCGCAGCCAGCCAACACAACCACATAAAGACAATAATCACGTGTGAACCTCACAACAAGACAATACACAAGAAAATTGACAAGGATAACGAAGGGGGAATATACTCTAGAGGACCTCGAAAAAACATCATTTACTAGTAGTTGACACGAGTATTTTCAACAAATTTCTGTTGAAACTTGAATAAGTATACATACAAGCATTTCTTTCACCATCTTGGTATCCGATGTTGCCTTTACGGCCTATGGCTATGAACAGGACTTCCTTGATGGACAATATATTATTCAAGAACAAGATAAACGTGAATTTGGGATACCAATACTAGGACTTCCCCGGAGAGGATGGATACTATAAAGATGTAAAGGAATGTAAAGATGCTCGTATTCATGTTTGAGTTACGGAGGAGCTAAGAAAGACCGTAGTAAAGTTAAGGTTTCCTGACAAAGATTGCTAGATCCGGGATATTTCGCACGCGCGGACGGTATACTGAGTACACAATTAGATGTAAAGGTGTGAAGGATGTGATAAGGGATGGGATGGGTTCATCTTGATATGTTTGTCACATTTGAGATAGAACTGTATTGATAGGACGGAAGACAGAAAGGTAGGTCCATATATTCCTAACTATGAGTACTAGATGGCAACACGAAAAGCCTCAGCACCAGTATCCTACTTAACTCCCTCACCTACATACCCATAACAACACCCCCGTCACAAAATCACAACATATCCTTAACCCCATCCTCATAACTATCATTATCCACGTATTCCTTCTCGAAATTCCAGTCACCACCATTACCCGCCGCCTCATAGAACCACTTGGTAACCTCATCGCTCCTCAACTCTTCATCATCCTCTTGCAACTCACCCTTAGATCTTTTCATTGCGATCTCTTGCTGCCTCCGCTTCTCCTGTTGACGCAACGCCAATCGCTTGGCTACCTCATTTGCATCCATCAGGCTCACGAGTCGTCTCTTGGAGGGGTGTTTCGCTAGGAACTCTTTACAGAGATTCCAGAGGTTCTCTGTTACAGAGACATTGCTTGATGGCTTGTAGTCCTTGGCGAAGGTCTTTGTGTCCTTGCTGATCAGATCTTCATTGGAAGAGAGTGAAGAGAACGAAGGCGGATCCTTGACCACATCAGCGATGTAAGCATCCTCAGCCATTTCGGCGGGGGTACGTCCAGTTGCATTTTCACGGTACAGAAGATCTGGACGACGTGAAAACATCGGGTTTGCGACCGTGGGGATCCTGAATTTGATAGCCTGGTGGAGAGGAGTATCGCCAGCACCGTCGAGAAGCTCTAGATGCTCGTTGTTTGTGGGCTCGGCGAAGTCGAGCATGTAGTCTAGAATGCGTTCCTCTGTTTTATCTATGGTCGCATTGCCCCAGGTGGTGTAGAATTGTTTGTGGAGCCAACGGGCTAGGGGAGTTGCAGCCCCTGGTGCTTCGGCAGATCGTTCGGTGAGAAGGGAACGGATAAGACGCTTGTCGATGAGGCCTAACATTTCACGGAACTTGTAGAGTCTGTAGAAGTTCCTGCTGTAGACTTCAGGGGGATTCAACAAGAGATGGAGGATATTGTTGCCCTTGGAATCGCGAACAGTCTGGTCGGCACCAGCAGCGATGAGAATCTTAGCTGCAGAAAATCGATGGAGTGTAAACGCCAGTGCTAGTGGTGTATGTCCATGTGTAGACTTAGTGTGTAACGAGTCTGGGTTGGTTTTGATCAAGTATTCAAGAACACGATCGGAATTTGGTGATTGTTTGCCCATAATAGCGGAATGTATGATAAGATCACCTTCACAGATTAGTTAATAGCTCCAAATACAAGAAATGCAAGAAGACTTACGACGCATGCCAAGCCACTTCAAGAGTATCTTGTCGAATCCACCAGCTCTCTTATTCAAATGCTGAATCCGCTTGTCAGACTGGTGGATATCGGCAAAATCCTTGTAATGGCGAGTTGGAGTATCGCTCAAGAACCATTCCACACACTCCAAGTTTCCGATGAAAGCAGCACGAAGAGCGGGAGGAGTTTGGTGTCTGACAACCTTTGCCGACTCTCCTCTCGCAGCTGCAGCCCAATCGGCACGCTTCTTTCCATGGACAGATAAACCTTGGTAGTACTTTGGCTTTTCTTCAAGTTTTACGCCTGACTGTTTGACGAGGGAGTCAATTTCCATACCAGATCCAGTGTGTTTGATCATCTCGGCTATCATTTGAACACGTCCAAGGGTGATAGCATCCTCGAACTCAACTGAACCAAGAGTGGGAATCGATGGAGAGCCCTCCTCTTCAGATTCAGGGCCTGTCCATTCTTTATACAGCCCGAGGAGAAACTCGAAGAGCTCGAAATCGTTATTAATGATGGCAAAATGGAATGGTGTAAATTTCCAGCCGGTGTAGACTTTCTCGGAGGCCTTCCAGTACACGGATTTCTTATCAGGATCAGTGTATCCCAACCAGATCTCAGTAGAGACGCTTTGATCAAGCATGTTGATTGGTGATACGTCACTCTTGACCTGATTTCCAATTTCAGCAACGTTATCGATCGTGAACTTGTCATCTACAATTTCGGAATAGATTTTCAAATCGGCATCGTCATCACCGCCATCGGTATCAAGATCGCTATCGTCTTCATCATTCCCAGCCATCCGATGGCGTTGTTTCTGCTTTTCTGTTGGTGTCAATTGGGCTTTCGTGATTTCGAGAATCGCCTTGGCCGCTTCGCGATGACCACGGAAAACAGCAAGACTGAAAGGAGTATGGTTGTCATTATCCTGAACAGCAACTTTCAGCGGCGCTTCGGGGCCCTTTGGTCCATCCCATTGTGAAAGAGTAAGTGACTTTATAGTAGTCAGGTCTCCACTCCAAGCTGCCTCAAACCTATCCCAAAATTAGCTCTGACGATATGATGTTTCGATAAAACTTACAATTTGATATATGCCTCCCTCTTGTCATCCGTAAGGTCGTGAACGTTGAAGTCGAATTTGACTTCGAAACTTTTCTCCGGTGTTCGTGAACGAGACCTAGAACGCTCACGAGTATTGTCATGCTTCTTCTTTCCCTGCTCTTCATGAAGTTGTTTCCATGTCTTAGCACCGGCTTCAAGCAATGCAGTTTCGACTTCTCTAAACTCCGCAACTAGTTGACGAATGGCTTCTTTCTTCTCTTCGACACCTGTCATATCCGGCTCCCATTTGAGTTCCTTTTCGTACTTCTCTTGGGCGATTTTATCTGATCTCTTCTCAGACTCAAGTTGCTTGTTGGCAATCATGTGCTTATAAGAGCCCGGCTCAAAGTCCTTGAGATAATCGACACCTTCTTTTAGAATACTCTTTGGTGGAACCGGCTTATGTTCCTTTTCAACTTTGAACTTCTCCAATTGCCTGATTTTGCTGCGAACGACATCAATCAATGCCTCCGGTTTATCCCAATAATATCTGTTGCTGATTCCCTTGTGACCACTAATGGCAAGTGTGTTTGGATCAGCGCCCTGAGAAAGCATCTTAAGCAATACTGATGGGAGTTCTGCTTTGGCTGCAAGAATGATGGGCTGTTCGGTATTGGTATTGAAATCATCCTTGTTTCGTTCGTGGTCCCGGTTTGCAACGTTCTCATCCTTGGCTGCGGCAGCCTTGATCCAGTCCTTGAAATCAATAGCAGGGTTTGCTCCAACCTCGAGAAGCTTCAAAGCAGCAAGAGTATTCCGATTCTCTATAGCGCTCATCAAAGGGCTCTTCGCCGAATGGTTGTACCATGAGCCGGTTATACTCATATGGTTCACTGCTTTCTTTGCTGCTGGCTCGTCGTATTGAAGCAGAACATCGAGAAGTTTTGGTTCCCTGAGAGAGACATAATGCAACGCAGTAGTTTGATTCATATCAGCTTGGGCAGATGTTGCACCTAATTCCAGGAGGGCGCGAGTCATGTCTCTGGCGGCTTCAAAAGGTAGTTGCAGACCAAGAACCAAGGTCATGATTGCTGCTCGAGGAGACCTGTCGTGGCTATTCAATAGCTTGATGGGTAGAAGGGCATCAGCCCCGAACGTCTGAACAAGTTCTCTGACAACTGGAATATGGCCATTGATAATGGCAAGATGGAGAGGGGAACACGCAGAGTCCCAAGCCAAAACGTTGACGTCATAAACGTCAGGATCATCCTCATTCTCTTCTGGAGTAACGTCGACTTCCTTGGGGTCAGTGGGCTTTACGTTGACAAAAGATCCGGTGGTTGTTGACTGCATATCGACATCCGAGTCCTCAGCATCAACCATCTCAACGTCACTTTCAGTATGGCTGCCTTCTTTCTTGTCTTTGTCTTTCTTGCTCTCGGCTTTCTTTTTCTCAGCCCATGCTTTCTTCTTTGCTTCTTCCTTTTTGGCCTCCTCCTCTTCATTTGCTTCGCTCTTTTGCAATATCATCTTAACCATCTCAACCTGGCCTCTGGCAGCGGCAAGATGCAGAGCAGTTCGACCGTCAGCCAAACGAGCAACCAGACGCGCACCATGGTCAATGAGAGTTTGTACAATTTCGGGTGTGGAGTTTGTTACAGCAAGATGAAGTGGGGTTCTTCCAGTGTAATCTCGAGTGTTTGGATCAGCACCCTCTTGCGAGAGCCAATCCTGGACATGGTAAAGGTCTCCATCGACAATGGCACTACAAAGACGAGCAGTATTTCCAACGTACGCCATTGTAGTCCAGTCATCGTCCGTAAGAGGGTTGAATGAGCCAATAGCCTGTCGTCCTGGATCATCTTTGATGAAGGAGATGTCTCCATGAACGTAGATCTTCGATTCTTCCTCGGCGACTTCCTCTTCTTCAGCAGTGCTCGGCTTGGGACAAAAGCCGCAACAATCGTAAATAACGTCCTCTGCATTGCCGAAGAAGGCAGGATGACGATGCAGGTTGACCTCACGATCCTCAGGCTTATTCCACTCCGCATTCAAGAGCAAATCCTTAGTGAACAGGAGCTTTTCGATGCGGCCCGCATGGTATTTCGGACCATATGGAATCGTAAAGGTATGGTAGTCAGAAACCTCATCTTGCTCCACCCATTCAGCAATTTCATCTTCATGCTCTTGCTTGATGTTCCCTTGAAGCATATATTGATTCCGGGCGTATCTGTTGATCTCAGGCCTTCCACGCTCTCGGCGCCGTTCATCCATGTATGCATCTCGGTCTTCGGTTGTCGGAAGTTTCTCCAACACAAGCAAACGAGCCAATCCCTCAGTGCGAGCGAAATTCCGCTCGAAAATGGTTGGATCAACTCTTGAACGGTCGAGCAAAGGCCAGTAAACTTCAAATCCTCGATGAGAATATTTGGAAAGGCGACTCTCGTAGGAAGGCGAACGGCGAGAAAGATCAATGGTGTTGCACTGGCTCATGTATGATGTGATAGCACGAGGGGATGCGTAAACTTGCTTTCCGTCATATGCGGTGCAAGAACAATCGACGTCGAATCCAGTCAGGATCTCGGAGACGGATTTGTAGATTCGCAATACAATCTGGACATGTCTCGTAGGATACTGGCTCGCAATTGTGATTGCATTCTTGGTACGAACTGTCGTCGTTTCTATGTGACGTTAGCGGAATGTATATTCTCAAGGAAGGGATGACAAATACCAGTCAGGATGGAATCCTTGATGCTCTTCTCAATTTGAATAATCTTCTTGATCGCGTCCTCCTCACTCAGACCGTAAAGAAACAAATCAACATCTGAAGCAGGTGCAATAATCTCATGATAATATTGCCTCAACTCCCTCTTAGACTTATTGTACTTCTCCGGAACAGGTAAAAGACAAGTCGCAACAGACGATCCGGCAGCAACCACATTACTCCAATCCAAATCTGAAAGAGATGATTCCGAAAATAGGGAAAAGTTACGTTGGAAAGTCTCGAGATCTTGAACCATAGCAGGGACGCCATCTGGTTTCCGGTCGCTATCAGCAAGAGGCATGACATATTTGTCTTTCTCTTTCTGGCTCTCCAAGTTGAGATGTCTAGCTCGGATCTTTACATCTTGTGTATGGCCATCAAAGAGGGGGACAACGTTGATGTAGGGATTGTTCAAGGCAGGGTGATCCGGTTCCTGGGCAAAGATCTCACGAAGCTTTGCATCTTGTCGCTTGTATGGTTCTAAGAGATCTGATAGAGAATGGTTCGAATTGGCGGAGAGATACGGGATGAAGTTTTCATGTTTGGCAGGGACTTCTGGGATAAGGGAAGGCTTCGTCATGATGCTAATTGCGGTGGATGGAAAGATAATGCAACGTGGAAACGAATTGAGGAATTTGGAATGGAATTGAGTGAAGAATGGAGTGCAGCAATAGAGAAAGCGGACCAACGTCTCTTATAATGACGAACAAGTCGCGGTGGGGTGGGGGCGTGAGAGCGCGAAGTCACGAGTTTTCGCGGCTGGTGCCTAAGAAGGAGCAGGCAACCAAGGGTAATCCGCAAGGATCGTGGAGGCAAACTCACGAACCTCTCCAATGTTTTACGGTATTGATATCAGTGAGAGCCTGGAGGTAACATAGAAAAGAGGAGAATCAGGCAGCGAAGGCGGTGAGGTGGCAGATTGCAGTTGCACCTCCAGCTGTGATGAGATCCAGATAGCGCACTAGGCCCAACTGGGTGTAACTCAAACCTTGAGGAGAAGCCACCACGTCTACTGCTTATTCTGCATCTCGCAACGATGCAGCATTAAATCGGCGCTATCGAATATGCAATGCATTTTATCGCCAACGTGTCTTTGCCAACGGAAATTTGATGGAAATCATACAATGCCACATATTGCAAGCTAACAACCTCAGGGTTAATGACATCATCTATCGCGACCTTCACTTCTCGCCAACAATCCCTGCCTCACATCAATCCTTCCCACCATGCACCCCCCACGACCAACCCACGGCGACCTAACCAAACTCATAACCTCTATCCTACCTCCCGTCCAATACGATGTGTCCCTCCTCTACCACGCCCCACGAACGCTCAACTACAATCCCTCCACCACTACAATCACCCGCGTCATCTTGAGCATAACCCCATCGCCTGCATTCTACGAAGCCATTGGGGCGATTCCTTTAGATAAGGACACTCCGAGGGAGAGGAATGATAGTAGTAAAAGCCAAACACAATACGCGTCGGGGATAGTAACTTTCCTCCACCGTCCATGGTCCCTCGTCCGCCATCGCCTACCACCAAACACTCTCCTACTCGCAAGCCATAACTCCCTAGATCACCATATCACGGTGGGATATAACGTTGCTCTGGCATCCCGTCTTGGGATGGATGCCTCCCGGGGCATTTGCATACAAGGGTATAAAGGAGATGCGGATCGAAAGCTTGGAATCGTGGGACCTGTAAACCCGGAGCTGAGTTCTCTGGTTGACAGGATACGGGAGCAGTTTGGTGGTTTGGAGTTGGTCGAAGGAGATGATGAAGGTACGAGGGTTGTTGCCATCATGAACGCGTTTGGGGCAGATGATGTGAAACGTGTAGAGGGTGTTGCGCGGGAAAGGGGCTGGTTGGGTGGGCAGGAGGGGAATGCGAAGGGGATGTTGTATCTGACAGGGGAGCCTAGATCATCCGGGTTAGAAGCTGCAAAAGCCAGCGGGATGGCGGTCGTATGTATTGGACATCAACGTGCTGAAGAATGGGGGATGAGGTACCTCGCAGAGAGAATCAGTGAAGCCTTTCCTGCAATTTCTGTAGATATTATTACTGAAGAGGATATCCAAAATAGTAAAGTAGATACCAAACACAAAGCTCGAACCAAATAGGTATATAGCTCAAATAATCGTCAAATGCCCAACACACCTAAGCAACGCCATGCCACTTGCCAATAAGTTCTTCACCTCGCATTCTCCAAGAACAAACAAGCATATCCAACCCAACCTAATCCGTCAACTCAATCTCCCTCGGTACAAGCACAGGCCAAAGCACACAATCCCTCCCATTATCTGGACAAACCTCCGTCCTATTCAACTGCTTAAACGCGGGCCCCGTCGGTCCACTCGCATATCTCGGATTTCCAAAAAGCTTAAACTGTCTCTTATCGCTATCCGGATACTCTTGGTCACCCCATCGGCCGCCATAACTCAACCAATTAACGGGAGCTGAGTTCTCGTACGCCGTGAAGCTGTTGGAAGAGGGCGTGTAAGCGTAGAAATAGGATGAGAGGAGTGGGTCCCAGAGTGTGCCGGCGTCGGTGTGGTCTTCCAGGAGGCCACCAGGCAAATTCAGGTTCGGGATCGTGTGGTCGTGCGTTCCTGGGATGGCGTAGTTGGCGTGGGTGCCGTTGGCGGAGTAGACGAGGGGCTGGTAGGGGACGGGTGTTAGTTTGAGTGGAGGAGATGGAAAAAAACGGCTGAAAGATGATAGGGTGTAAAAAGAGAGAGATAGGTAAATGGTTTGCCTACCCTATTCCCAGTCTTATGCAGGGCATCGTAGGCGAAGGCCTGACCGCCGCTATGTTGCGAGTACCAGACGTAGGTGGGTTCACCGTTAGAAAAACGGACCATGTTGTGTTCCCTAAGCCTCAATTAGTATAAATCCCAGAATAGTTTTATCTAGAAAAGTGACGTCGTACCAATCACCCACGTGGTTACCTGGTGCGTGGTTAGTTATATTGGTGGTCTATATGGTTGGGAACTGGCTTCGGACATACCGAGATTCTCGTTTATGATACTGACTGTGCCGCCCCAGTTGTAGGCGTAGAAGTACATGTAGAAGGCATCTACATTGCCACCGCCTTTGTCGTTGACGATAATGGCGCCGGTGATGGCACTGTTGGTTTTCCCACTGGCATCGGGTTTTGCACCTTTTAACCAGGAGGGGTTCGTCGTTATGTCTACTTTGGAGGTGAGGTAGACATCTGCGCCTAGGGAGTTGAGGTTGTCCAGAGTGAGTGGGTTTGGTGCGTTGGATACGACATTGTAGTTTGCTTCTGGTTGAGTGTTTGCCAGTTGGGCGGAGATGTCTGAGGGAAAGTAGTTCTCCCCTGAGTAGAGGTATACCAATGGGGCTGGTATGACAAAGTTAGGTTCATATTAATGATTTTGTAATAGTGTAATAATATAAACGAGACTCGCGAATAGTTGAAGAATGAACAAACCACGTATACACAAACGAAAACATGAAAGTGAATGAAGGTATCATACCATAATCAAGCACATACTGCGGAACTCCCTCGGGAGCACGCCTCTCATTCGTGGTTACGGGAGCAGAGAAACAAGTGGCAGCAAAGGCTACAAGAATGAATGGAGAATTAAACAACATGATGAAAGGTATATGCAGGAAAAGAAAGGAATGGTAAACCAACCAGGGAGTGAGGCTCCTGAAGGTCTACACATAACAAGGGGATACGCTCTCTTATATAGGTACATGTCCCCGGGTTTTACTTACCATGCTATGATTATTGCAAGGTCCCTGGTCCATGTTGTGGATGGCGAATGATCAGCCTGCTTGTTGGAGCGTGGGGCCTTTTGGCTTTCTCCTTCTTGGTCACATTTCCACACTCTCTATTTACCTGCTGAACGAAACGGCATCCCCGGTGATTCGTCATGTGAGGAATAAGAGTAATCCCGGTGAACATCATTAGGGGCTTTAGGGAACCATAGAGCCTCTGCCGGAATAGGGAGGCGTGAACACAAAGTCATTGTTGGCGTTGGAGGCGTTCCAGCTAAAGGCGGGGCCGTTACCGAGAGAGGCACAGGGGCTGGCCCTCTCCAACGCCCGTGCCTCGCCCCGAGACGTGCAGTGGGGGAACGATCGTGAATGGATACATGTTAGATTGAACTGCATCTTGGTCGGAAACGCCTTGATTGGTGAACGTGAGGGTGCATGCTGCTCCGACTAGGTTATTGGGGCGTTACTTGAGATGGAAGGTTGTACTTCGTTCTCCTGTCGTGACCATGGCCTACGGCCTTCAAATGCGACACTGCAAGTATACAGGATAAGTTCCTGCAGCGCCGGTCTGACTAGAGCTTGGATACAAAGTACACGTTCACGAATGGTTTGACTGTGATTCGTTATGCTGGGTCGGGAAGAAATCCTGATTATGACATTAGCAAGGGCATGCATCTTTTCCCGGACGCTTGTCAGAGCCTTGTATCAACGCTGATTGGACTGAATACTGCACATGGCAGACTGAGCAAGTGATATTCAGGAAACGAAAACATCGGCATGCCCTGGTCGTATGATAGATGTGGCGAGGCTCGATGAACTAGTGTATGAGATTAATGATTAGGGTATTTCTTTCATCTCTATTTTCTCTAATGCTAGACCTCAGTAGAAGAGGAAGAAATGGCTTTTTACTTCTCCATCCCCGTCTCTGAACTCTTTTCGGAGAAGAAGATTGATAAGTGGTTCATGCAGCTCTTTCATGTCAAGAACTCCACGTTTCTTTTGATCAATGTAAGATGCATCGACGACTATACGCTCGAGATTTGCAGTAGAAAGGGCGTCTAGTTGATTAGTAATGATACAGATGTTATAGTTCCTTAGCTTACTTACTGTTCTCGAGAAGTTCAGATATTCGTTGAGGAGTTCCAACGCCGACGTCCATCCTGTATTGCTGTCAGAAAGGCTCTGGTTAATAATGGTATTAAACATACTTATATTTTGAACAATGCTCGATTGATTCCGCCAGCTTGATATGCTTTGCGAACAATTTGGCAATGCTTGGTTTTTGTACACCTTCTTTCGGAAGGCCAGTCCTTAACGCTCTGAACGTGTCGGCAGCCCTAATTCCGGATGCCGTGATGAATAGCGTGTGAGGTGCACCTGTAGGAGTTTTGGGAGTGGGCTTTAATTTCCCGCCGTACTTTTTCAAGAAACCTGAGGCATTCTCCAATGTCCGGGGCTTTTCAAAATCGCTGGTATCCTTAAGAGATCGTGCTATTGTTGAATTAGAAACACTATGAATGGAATAAGAGAATGATATCGGCCTTACCTGGGATGAATCTATCATCGAGTTCGACGCTACTAAGTTCCTTTCCATAATGCCTCGTTCGTTGATTGATGTGATCTGCAAGCAACTGGCTATCCATACGTGCAAACGAACGATTTATGCGGAGATCCTCATCAAGATCCTCATCATTGATCGCCTTCTTCTTCAGCTTTTGCTTTTGGCGCTTTGCCTTCTTCTTTTCCTTCTTTGAAAGTGGCTCGTCTTCCCTTTTCCTTTTCTTCGAATTCTGCTCTGCACTAGATGACTCAAAGTCGGATTCAATCAGTGGAATCCCTCCTTCGGCCTCAAGCTCTGACATGATGATTTGATGTCTGGTGTTGATGATGAGAAAGGTGAAGGTCTGTCCCGTCGCGCCCAAAATTAATTTTATGCCAAGACGTCCTTATCGATAACCTTATTTTGCGCGCGTTCCTGGCGTTCTCCACCTGACAACATAACCGCGGTCATCAACTGACTCCGTCCGTCATCACAATCACATTCATCTTTATCCCACTAATACAGCAATGCCTGAATCAGGGAATAAACGTCAGAAAATGACGCCGCGCAATTCGGATGCGTTCGAAGTAGGCTCAGTAACGGAGACCCCACGGTCTAATGTAAGTCCTCCTTTCCAAATAAACACGCTTCTAATCGCCCATAGCTTCGTCAACTCTCCGGAACAATCAGAGCACCATCTACCCCATT
The DNA here is from genome assembly GCA_000467735.1 of Rhytidhysteron rufulum CBS 306.38. Taxonomy (NCBI): domain Eukaryota; kingdom Fungi; phylum Ascomycota; class Dothideomycetes; order Hysteriales; family Hysteriaceae; genus Rhytidhysteron; species Rhytidhysteron rufulum. The sequence goes on along the minus strand of AJFL01000661.1, from coordinate 10,954 downwards.
TCGGCGCGCTTCGAGTGCAGGGCCAACCTCTGGAGGACGAGCTGGTCGAACACCCACATTTACAATAAGAACTCCGGGAACTGCTGCGCGAACACCTAGAGGAGGTCCCGCAACCCGCCCTCTACCTTCCCGCCGGGCTGCACCGACTACGCCGCATGCGATCAGGGCTTTACGAGAGCGCGCAAATGCCGGACGTACACCGGCAAATAACAGGCGACGAAGTGGAAGGTTTCAGAGAGAGACGCCACGGGATACCTTGCGAGATTTGAGTAGAAGTGAGTGCTTGATTCGGCTTTTGGGGGCTGTATTAACGAATCAAAGTCCTCGCACGTACGACTAGGCCTATTGAACTATCTCCGCAAGTACCTAAGTCAGCTGCACGAAATCCAGCATTAGAAGATGTCGAGGATGATCCCGACCCAATCGCTCCCCGGCTTTCGATGCCACTTCAAGACCTAGATGATGACAGCTTTCACGAAGCGCCTCCTAGACAGTCATTGCTCCCCGACTTGCCAGACGACGTGGACAATGTTACCATGCAATCGCTCGAATTCGGCCGACGTGCTTTAAGCGAGGACCCGCGTTTAATATATTCAAGAAGAGTTAGCGAAAGATTTGCGGATTTCCAAGATTTGGGAATAGACGCAGCTTCAGAGTTCGAGATTGATGGTACTTTTATAAACCGCCGCAATACCGATGTGGGGACAAACCTGCTGGGCGATGACGATGTCGGCGATGCTTTGGACGAAACCACATTGGAGCTTCGTGCCCTGACTGGACGGAGAGGTAGTGAGCTAGGAGTGTTTGGGGAGGACGACGATGTGACCGAGGAGCCTACCTTCAGATTCACCATCCCACAGCGGATTCAGGAGCCAATAGCTGAAGCACCCCTTGATGAAGATGAAGGGCCCGAGGAAGAAGATATTGGTGCTGGACTTGTGGTAGAAGATGACTATGATGATACAGTTCCAGGATTCCAAATAGACGGTTATGAATCGGAAGGAGATGTTGAAGACGACCAGGCGGGATATGAAGAAGAGCCGACTATGACACACCGAACTCTATTAACGGAAGCCGGGGAGGCCGATGAGGCCGAAGACCAAACGGAAGCAAGACCAAAACTATCAGCAAGGCAGAAGAAGAGACTCAATTTGTCCAAGTTTGGTCTTGAATATCCGCAGTTCCCACCATCAGTCATCAAAAAGTTGGCAACACAATTCCTCAGATCTCAAGGCAGCAGCGCCAAGATCAACAAAGACACTCTTGCTGCAATCGCGCAAAGTACGGACTGGTTTTTTGAGCAAATATCCGAAGATTTGGCCAGCTACGCAGACCACGCAGGCAGAAAGACCATTGATGATTCAGATGTTATTACACTCATGAAGAGGTATGCTACACTATATGTACATTTCCAGCATCTATGCATTTAAGCTGACAATATCTCATAGACAACGACAGATTGGTGCAAATGCTACTCCTTTCTCACTTGCGCAAAAGCTGCTTCCTAGAGAGCTTTTGCAAGATCTTCGAATGGCTCCCCCGAAGAAAATGAAAAGGGAGAAGAGGAAACGAATGGAGCCCATCGAAGAAGAGTAGAGTGGAAGCACTTATGACCAATCAACACTCTGTTTTATACGGCGTTGAACGCCCGAAGGTGGTTTCTTAATAACCATCCAGAACATAACAGTGGTGAACGCGCTTAACGCATACCTGATGTTTTATTAGCGTTTATCTGAGCGGGCGTTTGGGGGCATAGATACCATGTGAATATATACTGCGTATGATTATTACGGAGATTGACCTCCGCTGCTCTTCCAATAGGAACACCACGTTTCTCTCGATCCATAGCCACAAGGAGATCAGGCTCTATACTTCTTATTAGTTCAACAATACTTCACCCACAGCAGATCCAACCTACCCAAAGTCTCCTCAACCCAAACAGGCTGACTCCCACTATGCTCAGCCATCTCTTTTACATCCGGAAAATACCAACCTCCTATCTCAGGTCTATTATCGGGGGTAAACATATTCTTCTTCCACGGCTCCCTGAGCAATCCCTGCACGGTAACCTCCCCCTCCGGTAACCCCTCCTTCCTATCCCGCTGATTCTCCTTCGCCTTGCTAATCCATCCCCGATTAACCAACACCTTACTCTTCCTGCCCTGCTCATCCTCCCGCTCCAATGGCGTCACAACCATAAACCCATTCTCCCCATCGTGCATCCGCGGCCCAATCAGCATTTCCTGATCATGTCTAAACCTGCCCGTAGCATACACCCGTCTATAATCAAACTCATGTATCGCATCCGGGTCCACGCGTAGAGGAAGCGGTAACGGATCCCGAATCAATCGATCCTCGAATCGCGCTATGAGATCCGTCTTCCAATATAACCGTTGTATCTGCCACGAGCCGAGTATAAACGCCGTAACGGGTATCAAGGCCAGGATTATTAGTCCTGGTCCATGTTTGCGGTTTACGCGCACGACGGGGGAGGGTCGGTCTAGGACGGACATGAAGTTCGGGTCGTCGGCGGGTTGCTGGTAGGTTCGACGGTGGAGAGGCTTTCGGAGACATTGGAATTGGGGGCGGTGGGTTTGCAGGGGCGTTCTGGATGCATTTTGGAAGTTTATTCGCGTGAATAATCGCGGGAATCTGTGGGGGGAATTCATGGTTGGTTTAGCGGTTCTTTTGCTTGAATGTGAGGTTTGAGGTTGAGGTCGGGGGAACTTCGGATGTGACGGGGTTTCTGGTATCGTCGGGTACGTTGTTCATTCATCTCCTTGACATCACGCACGAATATTTTAAAAAATGACTGAGGTTGCTTCGAATACGGTGGATGATGTTTCATCCAAGAAGTCGCAATATGATGAATTACAGGTCAAGCTGGACGAGTTACTGGAACGATATTTGAACACACTCGACGAATATCAAAAGACACAGCAAGAGCTGTCAAAATGTCTATCTTCTGTAGGATAATTGTTCCCCAAACTCTTGAGATGTAGACTAATATTCAATTTATTGCGAAGGGTTTCATGTCTTTGGCACAAGCAAATTTCAATAACCATTCCGGGCTACGTTACGGACAAGATTACTATGATGAGCGTATGCAAGCTTCGAGGGAGGTGTAAGCAGAGTTTGGCCAAATCAAAACGTTTGATTGTTACTGATTTCGTCATAGAATTATATCCGGGTCAGAAGAAAAGCCTGTGTTCTCTATATCAGCAATTCCAGAGCCCGAGCTGGAAAAGGAGGCTACGAAAGAGTCTTCAGAGCAATTTATACAGGAACCCACAGCGGACTCTTCTAAAGACATTACAGAAGAGCTTTCAGAGAAATTAAACATCAAAGATGAATCAGCACCCAAGGACGACTCCAAAACGACAGACGAGTCGGATTCTGTCAAAACCTCAAGAAAGAAAAGCCGAGATCCAATTCGCTGGTTCGGTATTCTTGTTCCGCAGGCTTTACGAACAGCTCAAACGGACTTCATTTCTGCGGTAGAGAACCCGCTTCCTCAATTGCTAGTTTTATCAAGAGAACTCAGAGCCCTGGAGATTGACATTGGTCGAGTGAGAAAGCAAATCAAGAAATCATAAGACAAAAACATCCTCCACAATTCTCGATATCTCTGTTCCCTTTCGATTCTAGTTTATGATAACGAAAATACCAAATTTTGCTAGAAAGCACAGTTGGCTTTTACGTCATCTCATCTCCTCCGAAGTCTAACGCTGATTTCGCCAACGTGGTGAAACCAATAATTGTCTGCCTTGAATGGTGCATTCGGGTCTACCAATTCCACATGATACAGTCGAAGAGTTTGAGGGATGAGCTTGTACATCTCTACCAGCGGTATCTACCCTTATGTTAGCATCTCCAGCCAGATTAATTCAATTAATTTTACTAACACTCTTTCCAATACAGGTACGCGAGCCAGCCCCGAACTATCAGCTTGTATTAGTGAATGGACGAATAACGTTCTTCTAATTTACCCACCTGGAACATGTATCGGTTTATGTTCGTAGCATCATCTTTGAACCAGCGTTCAGGAACAAAACGCTCTGCATCAGCTCCAAATATGGTCTTGTCGGAGTGCACCAATGCTCCAGCCATGGAAACTCTGCTCCCGCCTGGGATGAATTTTCCGTCTATCTCACAACCATCTGATGGCACATGGCGAGGCAACCCCATGCCGATGCTCGGATGCATTCTCATTCCTTCCTTAACACAAGCATCCAAGAAAGGCAAATTGCTTCCTTCAATATAACGTATGTTTGGCTTGCTAAGTCGTCCCGCCTGATCCGCTTCGAGAATTTCCTCGACAAGCCGTTCATACACCGAGGGGTTCTTTAGAACATGATACATAATTGATGACATTCCCGAAGCGGTTGTACTTCCACCAGCCATACTATGCTATATCAGTGTCATGCTCACCATGGATCTAAGTTAAAAGTACTTACAGAGCATCCCAAATCTCAACAGTGATATCATCCATTCCAAAATCGACCTTCTCACCCTTTTCATGCATAATGCCGAACAAACTACCAACAATATCTTTTCGAAGTGTTTCACCCGCATTAATCATCCGTGATCGCTCTCGCGCAGCTGAAAAGGACTCATCTATCGTATTGACGAACGCCTTCGTTGCTCGCCGTACATTTGGTGCTATGTTTCCGCTCATCTGTAAATAGGGTCTCCAGGAGGTGGGTACCACCGTTTGGATCGAAATCAATGGGATCAGTGTCTGGATTCCATGAATATAACCACGGTAATCACGTTTGTCTTTCATAAAACCGAACATTTTACCGAAGAACAGTTCTCCAATGACATCGTGGGCATACCTTGAAGTATTTAGCATGGTTACTATCAGGATTTATAGCGACGTACCATTCGATCCATTCACTAATATCGACTACCTCTCCACTCTCTGCAAACTCGCCCATGCGAGTTTCGAAGAGCTCAGTGCACCTATCGACATATTCTTCGGACTGCAATATGCTTGACATGGAATACAAATTGTTGACAATCTTCCGTCGTTCACCATGCTGCTTTTCATCAAGCTGTGTAAAGTGGTCAGGATATTTCCCTACCAACCTATTAGCAACCATCCAGTCAATTCATCATATTGGGCAATACCGATATGAGGTCTCCACCCAAGGTACGCATCAGTTTTCGTAAAACCTGTCTTCGTCCCATATATCACTTTCATAGCTTCTGCATCTGATATCGAGAGCTCGTCGGGCTTGATACGGACAATTTTGCCTATACTATTAGCGCATTGGATTGACATAAGATTAGTCTTCAATACCATATTTCGCGTGAACCTCCTTCAGCTTCTTTATAGGTCTTTTCTCGATGATCTGCCATACCATCCACAAAGGCGTAATTGTTGCAAGAAACGGCCCTGGGAATTTAGCAAGAGGGTGGAAGTATCGATTATACACCACTCCGTAAGCGACCCAACCCACAGTAAGCAACAAAGCAGAGATCGCTAAGGCCTCCAATGTAAATGCCATAATAAGAAGAATCAAACCCTCAAGCACAAGAACAAAATCAAGACAAACAACTAAATTCTCACATCCATAGCTCACTCTTTATACTCCCTACTATCCACAAACTACCGAAATCCAACCTCCATCCAGAAAATACGCGGGTCCAATATTACAAACACCAAGGCCCAAGAAATTGAGTAAGCGGGGTCAAAGTCTCATCCCAGCCCTATTTCATACCTTACATATATATCGAGTGACAGGATGAACAGGGGTGACTAATCGGTCTTATCGTATTGGCCAGTAGAAACTCCCCACGAGGCGGGTCGACCCTGGTTGTGTTTTTACACACCCCTGCGAGCCCTATGCGCCGAGAATGGGATTCGTTATGGTGGTGTTTGGTCGGGTTTGGGCGGTAGCCTTATGGGATATTGGTGGGGGGTGTATGACTTGTTTTTGCGGTGTTGTGTGTACTCGATTGGATTTTTATATGCATGTGCTTTGCATGCGTGGTTTATTTGAACTCATCGACTGCCTATTGTGTCTCTTACTAAGTCCCCTACTCAAGTTTTTGAGCCTTATTATTCGCCTCTCACACTTCTTCAATATCACCCTAACCTCCACCCACACAAATTTAACCTATACCACCATATAACCATCACCTACCCCACCTCCCTCTTCCCTCCCTCCTTACCTACCTAAGCAACCACTCCCTCACCTCCACCCATCCACATCCTGCCATCCATTCCTAACCACCCATCACACCCCATCCAACCCCTCAAACAACTTAACACCCCACCCGCGACTCGGATCATTGAACCTCCTCAACCACCTCCTCTCCATCCCCTCAATCTCCCCTAGATCCCCATCATCCAACCCACACTCCCCCGCCGCAAAATTCTCACGAATCCAAACCTCATGCTTACTCTTCGGAATCACGCTCGTTCCCCTCAAAACCCCCCATTTCAGCGCTACTTGCGCGATGGTACAATTTCGTTTTTCCGCCATTTGCTTTAAGACCGGGTTTTCGAGGAGTGGTGGGGGTGATGATGGGGAACGGGAGGAAGAGGGATGATAAATCGGATTCGTGTTCCCGAGTGGTGAATACGCTGTAACGTTTATCCCTAGTTCCTGGTGCTGGTGCAACCAGGGGGTTTGTTGGAGGTAGGGGTGGAGTTCCATTTGGTGGACGGCTGGTTTTGTGTCTGAGTGGTTTAGGAGATGGGTTAGTTGGTGGGGGGAGAAGTTTGCGATGCCGATGTTTAGGACGCGGTGGGTTTTTAGGAGGGTGGTGAGGGCGTGCCATGTCTGGGATTTGCGGGTATGTATTAGTTAGGTGGTGGACGGAGAGGGGGATGAGAGAGGGATGGGGGTTTACTTCGAGGTAATCGTAGTGGTATTTTTTGTCTCCTGGTCGTGTTCCTACGGGCCAATGCATGAGATATAAATCTAGATACTCGAGGCCTAGATCCTGGAGTGTTTTATTCAAAGCCGATTCCACCAATTTCGGATCATGACTAAATCATAAATCAACTTCTTCCTTATCCTTATATAACCATCCTCGTCCTACTTTCTTCCTTTCTAGAACAAGAAAGAAATCACGTCTGCTTACTGGTCATTCCACAATTTACTCGTAACCCAAATATCCTCGCGTTTCAAACCCGGTACTTTCGCTATGCCATCTCTTATCCCTTGCCCGACTTCGATTTCATTCTTATATGCGGCGGCGCAGTCGATTTGGCGGTAGCCGGATTGGATGGCCAGGGAGACGGAGGCGGTGGTGTTGGTTTTTAGGTTCCAGGTTCCGAAGCCTAGGAGTGGCTGTGGGATGTGGTGGGGGGTGGTGGGGGTTAATGGATGTTGAGGAGGGTGTTGGGGATTGAGGGCTGCAGTAATCGAGGTTAGAGTTAGGAATAAAGTTGTTAGGATTTTGAGATGCATTTTGTGAAATTGGATGTTGCTTGTGATGGATTGTTTAAGAGAACTTGAGTTTGTTTTATTTGTTTGTTGTTGTTCATGGTGATGCGGGTTGAGGGTAGTATGACGTTTGCATTATTTATGCGGGGTGTGGTGGGAGGGATTAGGGATCTGTTGTGTTCGTGTGGGGTGGGAAATGGGGTTTTCGTGAATGGGAGTACAAAGGTATGATGTTCATTATTTCGAGATATGAGTATTAAGAGATGCTATTGTGAGTAAGAATATTTTTTTTTTTCATTGAACCCTGAGGTTGAGGATAGGTGCGTATTCTATTGTCCTACAAAAAATGGCGAAGTAGTCAACTATCACCGTCACCAGACAAGCCTTCGATATCAAATAACAACGGCTATACTGCGTAAAAACATCGTGAATTCTTCGCTCCATGCTGATCTGCATAAGGTCCCAAAGGTTCAGAGTGTCGGGCGTACCTGTCTAATGAACGCGATCTTCGTACCTAATTTATAGTCGATATTCGATCGGCGACGGCTTTAGAGGCTAGAAAAATCGGCAATGTTCCACGGGTACCCAGTATGCGCCGTTCACGGGAATAAACAATAGCATTAGAAATTGGGAGCAAAGAGTTGAACGTCATCGGAATCGGAACTTATCCATATGGTGAGGCGACGCTTTTTGTGCTGCTATCCGACGGTCCGACATAGGATATTGGTTCGGCTGAAAATCATAATAGAACTCGTACTTTGGGTTCATTGCTAGTCTCTCGAGCAACCGGGTTTGCGAGAATTTTGCAATTGCCAAGTCAACTTGGTCAGTGAAGAGAGAGTCGGAAATGTGAATGACATGACTGAAGGTACAAAAAGCGATACGGTCTCGTAGGTAAAAGGAGGCACGCTACCCCATACAACGGTTGAAACGTTTGAGGGGGAAATAAGGTTGAGGGAGCGACTGTTTCAAATTTATTCTCCTATGAATCGACTGCAGTAGGGCAATTCGGCTTTTTGGAATACCTAATCTTCCTCGAATGGTGGTCCAAGGGAATTGCCCGACGATCGGAACCTGTCCGGACGGGAGGCGCGGTGGTTGTGTGGTCGGAAAACTCTCCGGGATCACCGTCGCGGTGTTGTTGACGCGTGCGCAGTCGTTGGGAGAGCTGGATGAATGAATACAATGCCTCTTTTGAGCGTAATTTATAGAGATGAGAAGGTTATTCAGCGAGGAGTTGAACTTAAAACAAAGATCTTACTGGATCTCCCACAGTTGATTTGTCAGTTGACGTTGATCGGTATATAGAGCACTGGTAAAATTGCCAGATAGGGGGAAGAGCAAGAGAAGTGTTACCAGCGGAGAGGAGGGATAAGTCCCCATGATGCAGGCTGTGACGGCATAAGTCTAGTCGTGCTTGGCACGTCTCCAACACCACGCTTCGTCCATCTCTCTGTTACGCTCTGCCTCCCCATCCACCACCACCACCACGACGATGGCTTTTGTCGCAATGTCTGACATGTCTCCCCACTCGGTTGGTGAGGGTCGCAAGAGATGGAGAAGACGGGAATCCGGGGTAGAGCATTCGCAGAGAGGCCGACGAAGCTCCTCGTGACGAGCAGTTTCTCCACCACTCCACTGCTGAAAACACGCCATTCAACATTTTCGCTGACTCGGGGCCCGCTCGCGTCCATGCCCCGGCCCAGCCTCTCGCAACGTCGTCGTGGCGTGGTCAACGGTGGAAATTTGCCTCACGCAATAATACACCGTCGTCGCTGGAATATTCGCAGCAATCATCGGCAATATCAGAGTCAGACGGCAAGACTCCCGGAACCATCGGGGGGACCCTCGCAGCGCCTCGAGTGCGCCGTGTGTGTGGTGTGTGGGCGATTCAGGGCACCAGGGGGGCGGGGGGTCTTTGGGCGGTGTCCCTTGTTGAACCCCGCAACTCTAACGACCGGGTGTCGGAGTGAAGAGGCGCATCCATCGCGTGCCCTCATCCGGCCTCATCCTGCTCAGCGATGCATCTCGTTGTGGTGCCGTGGTTCTGGGACTACCTCCAGGGCTGCCCAGTTCGCTTGACAGCTCGGCCTTGCAGCGCTACGGCCAACACCGCCTCAACCTGGCGCTCGGTTTCTTCAATTCCATCTCCTCTCATAACAATATCCTTCCTGCTTGACTCTCTCTCTCTGTCGCCTCCTGCTGTGCTGTCTCTGCCTTTGAATACCCACCTCCCCCGCACAGGGGCTCTCCGCCGCGACATGCCGTTGATCCCTGGATTCCTCTCTTCTCCACCGCCCCAGTAGTGGATCCGAGCATGCGACATCGAACAACCACACAACAACAACACCAGAACAACCGAACATGACCCTATCCACACCCTTCTACGAAGGGCACTTTGATCCTACCGCCGTCACCGTCATCGTCTGCTCCGCCCTCTCCTTCTACAATGCTCTTGAACTCGAACTGCTCATCTTCACCACCTTCCATGTCTACCGGGGTCTCTATTTCTGGGCGCTTGTCCTTGCTAGCTTTGGAATCATTCCCTACACACTGGGATTCCTCCTCGAATACTTCACAATATCTTCGATGGCTGTTGGCATCGCAATTGATAGCTTCGGTTGGGTCCTCATGGTCACTGGCCAAAGTGTTGTCCTGTATTCAAGATTGGGGCTAGTTTTGGGTCGGGGGCATCACAAGATCTTAACAGCCGTGAAATGGATGATCATCATTGATGGAATCATCTTCCATGTCATGACCACAGGTAAGACCTCGCCTTCAAGGCGTATAGCATGTCTAACAGATCCTAGCTGTCGTCTACGCCAAAAACTATGGCGATCACCAACGAAATGCGGACACCGCGTATGAATACATCGAGAGACTGCAAATGACCGGATTCACTGTGCAGGAATTCATACTATCTGGCCTATACGTATGGAAAACCCTCGACATTCTTAAGATCTCAGAAAAACGACGCAATCACCGCCTCCTGTGGCAATTATTCTCCATAAACGTCATCATCATCGTCCTCGACATCGGCTTACTCACCATCGAATACCTCAAGTACTCGGTTCTCGAACAAACCATCAAAGGCGTCACCTACGGCATCAAACTGAAGCTCGAGCTCGCCATCTTAAATAAACTTGTTGAGCTCTCTCAGTCAACCAATGTAGCTTCGACACTGACTTTTGGAGACGCGAAAGATTTCCTCGACCCAACCAAAGCGTCCTGGGATATCGCTCGAAACGCTCCACCGTTTTCCAGCGGCTCGGACACCCAAGGTCCGCGCTGGGTAAGGGATCTTGAAAACGCCGGCCTCCAACGCATGGAGATGTCGTATAGCCCTGGAGAATACCCACGAATGCGAGTCGAGCACAGCTTGATACGAACGTTGAGCGAAGTCGAAGGCGAGAACGAACCGACCTCACCACTACCACTAGACCCACGACGCGATAGACGTCGCACCGGATCAGAAGCTGAGCTACTGTATGCGGATGCAGTTAGGACGATCGCGCGATGAAAGAAAAAAAAAAAAAAAAAAAAAAAAAAAA